>MVGT01002520.1:60514-73914 GCA_002174775.1 Macleaya cordata
AAAAACCCACTCTTGTCGCCGAAAACTTGGTTTAGAACAATCGTGCTGATAACGTGTTATAAAACTACACAATTTATGGAAACCAAATGGTGTAATACTAGTATGTAAATATATATATCATGTAAAGGAAAGATTCACTCTTAATATCTCATAATCAACTTGATTTTCACTTATATTACAATGGTTACAAATGGGGGGTATTTATAGGAGTAATGGAGGAGAAATACACATGGGCTGCCATAATATAATATGAGGCAGCCCATGTGGGCTGCTGCCCATATAGGCAGCTGCCCACTAGATGTGGGCAGCCACAATATTATATTATTTATTTATTTTTTCTTCAATAAACGTCATAAACCTACTAGAAAGAATCCGTTATTAAAAGAATCTGTCAAAATCTTTAAAACTCTTGATTCAATACAACCCCTAAGTTTGTAACAATAAACGCATTAAAAAGGTAATATATATTATAATTTTTTTCTTCAGGATGAACATTAAATTTATTCATAAATTCTGGTTACACACAGATGTGTGTATGCCACTATGGAGATAATTTAAGGCCTGATATGTTGATCGACATGTTAAGAAGATCATCATCATATCGCAAAAAAATAAGACATTGGATCATCTCCATATAATCTCACAAAACAAAGTAATAGCGGAGTGCATGAACAAGATGGATAGAAGTGGAACATATAAAAAAATTTAAGAATGTTGGTGTAAACATCTAGCTTTAGTTTTATTTCAGTAGTTTAGGACATAATTTGAGTAGAATTAGGACTTCACTAAAAACAGTAAGAACAATCAAAAAAGAAAAATTAAATAAATGATTCCTATTTTCTAATATTTAATTTTCATATACAAAATTAATTAAAGAATGTAAGTAGGTTCCGGTTAGAGTTGTCAACAGGACGGTTCCAGATCGAATCTTAGAGGTTCTAAATCCAGTCCCGTTTTTTATACTTTTTGGATCCGGTACCGCTAGGATGCGCGGGTACCCGATACCCATTTTTTATATTTTTTTTAAAAAATTTTCACATAAAAAGTATTTGCATTTTGTATTTTCGTATTCTATTCAATTATAAAATTAATTTTATTAAAAAATTTGGTGTATAATAGTCATTGGTTTCTTTTATATTCTTTTAATTAAAAAAATTAAAAATTTATTGTATAATAGTAGATTAAACTATAAAATTATAAAAATTATACGGAACGGGGTATCCGTGGGTACCCGTTGGATCGATCCGAAATTAAACGGTTCAAAACGAGTAGATTTGAAATGGATCCCAAATTAACCGGATCCACAAAATGAAGTCTCGAAACCACAATAAACGATTTCAGTACCAATTAGGTTCCGGGTACACCCCTAGTTCCATTTCCTCAGGGATTCGATTTCTATCATATATATCAAAGTACCCAAAACTAGAACCGCCTAACAGTTCCACTTCCTAGCAATTCCGATTAATGGTCCTATGGATTTAAAAAATGTGGAACCAGAATTGGGAAAGTTGATTCCGATTCTGTTCGGTTCCCTGATAAACGGTTCCCATCGACAAATTCTTATTGACCTAGGGATTTGTAAATCGCTCCGGATCACGTCACACGTGACACAATTCGAGGAAAATCGTCAATTCAAAGCGTTGGGTGGAAATATACTCTTCCTCTACTTGTCCGCCCCCGAGATTTTATATCAATCTGACCTATCAGATATTTTAGTTCGTTACGATCATTTGTACAATGGATTTTGATGTCCTACTCCGCGAGCTACGTAATTTCAACGGTCAACTCAATCACAAGTATGCGTTTGTGACCTGTGGCTGTGGGCTTCCCGGAAAGTCTAATAGGACGATCCTACGGTTCATAAAATTGAGTACCACTTAGTTTCGTAGCTCGAGATGTACCAGATACCTCTTGAATTAATATGATTACTTTTCTTCAGTTACGATTTGATTAGAGACGGGCGAAAACCAGTCAACTGAGTGAAAACGGCGATCTTTTTCCTCATCCGCCGTCTGCAATTCTTTGAAGGTTTTTAATGGAGATCTTTCTCTATCTTCCGATCTCACCAAAACCCTAGTTTTTCTTAAAGCCTTCGTCTGTTTCTCGACAAGCACTTAGTTTTCTCGATTCTTTGATTTCTCAGATACTTTCTCTGGCCATGCGACCCTGGTTCTCTAAAATCTCCCTCTCGAGAGAGGAAACCCTAGATTTAGCTGAAAACCCTATTTTTTATAAGATTACTATAAGTTTGAATTTCAGCAATGTCTGGAGAATCTCATGGACCTAGTACTAAGGTCATTCTTTGTAATGCCGGCGCTGGCGCTGCTGCTGGTATGTTTTGAATTCTCAAACTTTTTATTGTTCATTTTTGGATTTTGGGTTTATTCCATAACAAATTCTATATGAAATTTGGGAATTCATGTAGGTGTCATCGCTGCGACGTTTGTTTGCCCTTTGGATGTGATCAAGACAAGGTTTCAGGTTCATGGGATACCCAAGCTCGGTAATGGAAGTATTAGAGGTAAACACTCTTTGGTTTCTCTTTACTGTTTTCTATGAGAAGAAGATGAAGAAAAACCCATATGTATTCATGGAATTGTTGTTGGATAATTTGACTTTCTGAGAGACTTGAGTGTTTTCTTCAGATAATTTGTGTTTCATTTTTTCCACCATATGTATTTTTGTGATTGTTGAGAAATCAATTCTGAATAGAATTGCAACTCAATTCTGTTTTCTGATGTGGGTTTTCACAAGAGGTCTTGGTTTAGGAACTAATAGCTTTCGGTTCCAACTTCACTTGAAGTTGAAGTATTTACTTATCAGAGATTGGGTGCTGTTGTGGTAAACTAGGGTATTTTGTTTTGTGTAGGTAAAGAGAACACACTAGTATGTTAACATGAAATAAATGGCAACATCATCTTCTGTATTTTGTGCTAATATAGTAATATACTAATATTAATTAGAACGCAAAGGTGAATTAATCACATCTTTACCCTTTTTTTTTTGTGTGTGTATGTGTTCCATTTATTGACTAAGAAGTGGGTTACATGTATCCAGGTAGTCTAATTGTTGGGAGCTTGGAACGAATATTTCAAAAGGAGGGGATACGTGGCATGTACCGGGGACTTTCTCCAACTGTCTTGGCATTACTTCCAAACTGGGCAGTGAGTTATCCTCTTCCGTGAGTTTCTACTTGATGTTTGTTAGAAAAGTAGTTGTGTCCATTCACAGATAGAAAGAAATACTCTGTTCTCTGCTGAAGGTTTTTATTCTGGTCTCTCAAGAGTTAGTTTGAAGAGTGAATCATTTTTTGTGTGACTGACCAGTATCTTACATTTTGCAGGTTTACTTCACGATGTATGAACAATTTAAAAGTTTATTATATCAAGGTGGTTAGTTAATGCCATGGCACTAAAAGTATCCTTCCCTGGTTTAGTTTTTTTTTTTTTGGTATTTAAGCATTCTTCATAAATGCAAGTGCCTTATTTGTTTTAATTTTCATGTTTGTGTAGACGGGAACCACCAACTCTCAATCGGAGCCAACATAATAGCTGCTGCTGGTGCTGGAGCTGCAACAACCATTGCCACCAATCCTCTTTGGGTTGTTAAGACAAGATTCCAAGTATGCCAGACATGATTCTATTGCTACTTTTATCATGCTACCATATTAGAACAAAGTAATCGTTTGTGATCATTATATATCATGTTGCAGTTCTTGCTGCATATGCAAAACACTTGCCCCGTCTGTGCTATCATTTCTCAGGAATTGTGCCTTAAGTCCTAATTACTTGTTTTCTTACACACTAGGTTATGGTTGCACTTTTTATCTTCATTGCCTAAGTTCTGGTTGCTATAAGTAATAAATCATGTTTACCAAGGTTTAACTTCTTGTTTGGACCATATGCACTGGTTGGTTGAAAAACCCAGGTACCTCAACCTATACATTCTGCACAGACAGGTAGAAATAGACACATATCAAAACAAGCTGAGTTAAACGAATCGGGTTGCCTTCGATATTTAAGATCTTGATAGAAGTTTTCCAAGAAATTTCCAAGTTTTTAACCAAGAAATAGGCAAAATGGTAGTGAGTTTTTTTTCCAAAATAGGTCAAACTCTTGTGGGTGGGCATTAGCTTTGCATTGACGTTTGAAGACCAAGTAAAGGAGCAAGGTAGTGTTTAGTTGATTTCGGACGAAAATTATATCAAATCCCTCAGAATGGATTTGAAACCAAGTAGGTTCAAAGCCGTTATGTGCATCTCATTAAATAAGAAACCATAATAATTAATAACACATAAGATGATTGAATTAGGAGACCTTGTTGTAGGATTGCATTTGTAATTTGGTACAACATTAGGAAATAAAAAGGCCAAGGCAGACAACTGAGAAACAAACCTTAACCCTAATAAGTATCCTTTGAAAAACGCACAAATAACAGTCAATTCTAGAACTTCCATCTTGCTCTCCTTCTCCCCCTTCCTCACCTCATCTATTTTTTTGCCGTGTCTTGTTTTCCATCTAATACTTCTGTTTTATTTTAATTATTATTTTTTTCTAATGTTCGGTTCTGGTTCTGAATTTTGGTTGAGGCGATGATGATAGTGTTAATTATCCCAGCTCATTATGAGACCTTTCATTCTGGAAGGTCCGGGAAAATATCCATTAAACATTATCTGAGCACCAAATATTCTGATTTTCAAATGTTTTTTCTGCTTTTATTCAATTTTATAGATTTGTTAAGTTATTTTTACTTTTTAGTTTGTTAAATTAATTTTTGAAGGCTGTAGTTCCCCATGATGTTTTATCAAACCATGCTAATTCTGAGATTCTTTGGTGAGTGAATTGTTCTTATCCAGATCTTCTGAGGGAACTCCCTTTGTTTTCCATTCTATATAATTTCACTAGTATTACTCTTTGTTATAAAGTTACAATGTTTGTATAGTCTTTTTATTGTTTGGCAAGTACCTGCTTTAAGATTTTCTAGGAAAAAACATTATTATTATTATTAATATTATTATTATCTTTTAAGTTTACCTATTGTTTTCAGTTTTCAGGAATATACTAATTATGATTCTATGGCGAGAATTTTGTAAATCAAAGTTCTCGAAAGTAAAAGAAATGACCAAATTTTTTTTTTTTTAATCTATAATATAAAAATGATTTAAAACGATTTAAAAAAAAAAATCTGCTGCCTTGTTGCCCGCCCTGGCTTGTGACTCATAGGCTTGGATGGGCCACGGGACTGCAGTTACAAGGGGTGCACAGCCGGCCTGGCCGACGGCCCTCATCTATCGGCTGTTACTATTTAGGTCTGGCTCATTTTACAGCCCTACAGCCAGGTATACTGTATACAATACCTGAGTGACGTAGCAATAGATTACAGGACTGCAAGAATAACACCTACAAACTGCTAATGAAGACAATGGTCCTCATTGAAGCATATTAGGAAAGATAACACTTTCAGAAGGAAAATGACGTTTTTGTTAAGATAACGAAAAACTATGCATCTTAATTTTTCCTCGGTAGGATGGTTACTTCGAGTCAAAAGCTTCTGCTCTTTCGGAACCTGGCTTGTAAAAAGATGTGGTTGGAGACTCTTGTTTTGTTTTGTATTTTCTTCAGAACTTTCATGTTCAAGAAGTTTTCTTGAGAGATACATCCATCTAGTGCTGATTGTTTCGTAATTGATACCATGTACTCACTGCTAATGGGGCTTTTCCTTGGACTTTATTAGTATAGTCTTAGTTATTTCTCTCCATTAGTGTTAGCATTTACTTTTGCTTAATTCTGTTTTAACTTTTATCAGCTTTCTTTACTTATGGAGAAAAGGGAAGACTGTGAACAAATATTGACTTTACAGAAGTTTGCAATATATCATTATATAACCTGCTTTATTTGTTCCTTTAGTTTCAGATAATTGGTAAACCTAAGGGACTCATTCAGATATATATTTTTTTCAAAGTTATTCCTCTATTTCATTCTATAGTCCAAAATAGTTCAGTTGCGTGATGGAAAATTGTTTGTCTGGTATCCGTTATTTGTTCAGACTCAAGGAATGAGGGTTGGAGTGGTGCCATATAGGAGTACCCTGTCTGCTTTAAGGAGGATAGCTCACGAGGAGGGAATTCGTGGATTGTACAGGTTGTGTATCCTTTATTGATTCCCCAGATTGGTGTAGAATGAACTAGATCTAAGTTCTAACCATCAGTTTCTTTTGTACATTGAACAGTGGTCTTGTACCTGCATTGGCTGGTATTAGTCACG
Organism: Macleaya cordata; assembly: GCA_002174775.1. Taxonomy (NCBI): domain Eukaryota; kingdom Viridiplantae; phylum Streptophyta; class Magnoliopsida; order Ranunculales; family Papaveraceae; genus Macleaya; species Macleaya cordata. The sequence goes on from MVGT01002520.1 coordinate 66,778, forward strand.
TTGCCATTCAGTTTCCAACGTATGAAAAGATCAAAATCTACCTAGCCAAACGAGGTACTCTTTTCCTCCTTGTTTACAATCTTTTCTACTTCTGAATGTTTCCTGCTGAACCCACTTGATTGTATCAGATAACACGACCCCTGATTCACTCAGTGCCCGTGATGTTGCCATTGCCTCGTCAGTGTCCAAAATAGCTGCATCAACATTGACATATCCACATGAGGTATTAGTGTATTACATCTTAAGAACAATAACACTGTCTCACTAGTTCTATTCATTTCTTTCTTGTGCTGATGATGATAGTCTAGGTGAAAACAAACTCGATTTTCAGGAAATTTTTGGATGTTGGAGACTGTTGTAAATTGTAATCATGTAACATATACATGCTGGCACATTCTTAACATAATTTCTTCAAATACTTATTTTTTGGTTATACGTAATATCAGCTTATCTTAAAATATTTGTTCAGTATTGATACGAATTAAAAGCATAACTAGAAAGGATGCATAAAATATCAAAGATAATTTTCAGAATTAAATTTTTATGAAGTCATTAATTGTTTAGAGAACATCTATTTAGACACATTCTTCACTACGGTATTTCCTCATCCATATTACTGGTTATAGTAAGTTTTAACGACTATTCAGCCATTTTTGCAATTCTGTTACCAACATCAAGCTAAATTACCTTGTTTTCCGTTTCCTCCCATATTATTCATAGGTTGTGCGCTCGAGACTTCAAGAACAAGGGCACCATTCTGAGAAGAAGTATTCTGGTGTAATTGACTGCACTAAGAAGGTATTTCAGCTAGAGGGTCTCGCTGGATTTTACCGTGGGTGTGCCACTAATCTTCTAAGGACTACCCCAGCTGCTGTCATCACATTCACCAGCTTCGAGATGATTCACCGGTTTCTAATCACTCTGTACCCTCCTGAACCACAAACTCACGCATTTTGACGACAGAGAGAGATTAAACTCTAATTTGGCACCCTGATCAAAGTGAAGAACTTGTGCGGCTGTTGCTTTACGGATTCATCAGAGGCTAGCAAGGTAATTAGGCTTGCCTTGGTTTTTTTTTTTTTTTTTTGTCCAGTGACTATTGAAATCCGAGATTGGTTTTGATATTTCCATTGTTGTATTTAGTGGTCACAGTAAGTTATGAAGGAAATTCAATCAGTTATCTCCAAATATAAGGAGAAAAGGGGATGTTAGGGCTTTAGTATATCCTTGAGGAACAGAGTTGGGTACTTGGTATGCCTACTCTTCCTGAAGTTACACATTCTTTTAGGTCCAGAATTGTACTCTTGCAAGGGTCAGTACAAGTGATTTGATGATGACGACAAAACTGTATGACATATATGGTTTTTAATTTGCAGTGTTAGTTTTTTCTTAAAAATCCAGAGTGGGTGTTTAGGGTTTCTAACCACATAACGTCTTTCATAAGGAAAGCTGTTTTGAGTTACAATCAAACTCGGAAAGGCCTAGAATTTTGAAGCTTTTTGAATTAGCAAGTTGCTAATTGTATAGATCATCTTGGTGATTGGTACTAACGTCGTCCAACTACCGATTTTCATAATTAAGGGAAACTCTGTTGGAGTTGCAATCAAACTCGTAAAGGCTTAGAAATTTTCTAAGGCTTTGGGATTATTAGAAAGTTTCTAATTATATTATTATATTTAGGGTCAAATTTAGACCGCCCTTGCTCGATCTCTCCTCTACCTTTATTATATATAAGAAATAATCGAAGTAATTTAATTTGTTATTAACGAAGAAGAAAAGAACAGAACAGAACAGATTGATCGATTTCGATCGAATTCAAGCTTTTTGTTGTTGTTGTTGTTGTTGTTGTTGTTGTTTGGATCATCCCATGGAGAATCTTCACCCAGATATCAAATTGAACATACTTTCTCGCTTACCTGTTGAGTCCGTCTACCAATGCAAACTTGTCTGCAAAACATGGCGAACTCTCCTTCGTAATACTAAGATGGGTCTCCTTTTCTCCATTGGGTTAGACTACGACAAGTGTGGGAGCGCAGTCCAACTCTACTACGGAGGGCAATATGATCATGAGATTAATAATATTGATGATGATGATGATGATGATGATGATAAGCATAATGACTATTCTTCTTACAAGACACTTACAAAGATCGACCATCCTCCCATTACTGAGCGACCCCTCTTCGATCTCATGCTTGGTTCATGTAATGGTTTGGTTTGTTTCTTTGTACCCCATGACGGCATGGATGATCCTATCTACATTTGCAATCCCATCACCGGAGAATATGTTAATCTTCCAAGATTTACCTGCGGAAAACATGCTTCGTCGCATCATAAACTGGTGGGTGGATTCGGTTATCTTCATTCCACTAATGAGTATAAGGTTGTTAGAACCTACTACGACTATGACGAACCCTCTCTGGTGGGACACGTCCAAGTATACACTCTTGGTGATGGCAATGGGTGGAGAAACAAAGGAGATACCACCCACTTCATAGGTTCGTCGGGTGTCTTTGCAAATGGATATCTTCATTGGATTGACATCGGAGCAAAGAAGAATATTGTGGCTTTTGATTTGGCAGAAGAGGAGTTCCGATTACTCCCATCACCACCTTGTTTACTTTTGCGTAGTCGTAATCTCGTCTATTTTTCACTCCAGTTGTTAGGAGGGTGTTTATGTGTTGTTTGTATAGATAAAGGTAAATGTGTAGACATATGGGCATTAAAGAATAAGAAGAAGAAGAAGAATAGTAGTTACGATGATGAAGACAACTCTTGGAGTTGGAGTAGGGAGTTCAGTATAGCATGGGAAGGCCCTGTCCGGAGTACATTCTATGAGCCGTTCGCCGTCACAAAGAACAATGAAGTTCTATTGTGGTTCAATGGAATTCTCTCTTGTTATGACCCCAAGACTGCAATCTTGAAGAAACTTTGGGATGATGATACGAGATTCAGGTATACTAAAGCAATTCCTCACATGAATAGCCTTGTTTCATTGAAAGCTCTAGGAGAAAAGTCTGAGAGAAGAAGTTAATTGTTTCTGGAACTATGTACGACAATGGTGTGACTATAAATCCAAGATTGACAGGTCCAATTAATAGATTTTATTTTCTTAATCTTGACAGGTCCAATTAATAGATTTTATTTTCTTAATCTCTTGTTGAAATATTTATTACAAGAATTCCAATTAGATTTTTTTTTTTGCTTTTAAATATTATTAGCAAATCTCATCTCATTCTTAAACTTGGAACTCCATCCTCCATTGATTGAAATCAACGGTAAAATAAATAACTCAATCAGTTGATGTTCAATGGATGATGTGGTTACAAGTTCTAAAATGTGTTGATTTTTTGTGAGGATAATTAAATTATATTTGCAAATGGCGTTTTTAGATTTTGCATAGGGGTTACACAATGGTGTTTTTTTTAATTGAATTATTATTAAAAAAACAGAATATGAATGACATACCCTTGCATGGGAAAAAAAATGACACGGAGGAAATGTTTTTTTTTTTTTATACACGGACAATCCGTGGTGCACGTTTGCGCCTTGCAAAAAGACAGAAAAATCCTATGCTGAATAACAGTGGTGCACGTTAGCAAACCTTTTTTAATGAATTTTAACATAAAAATGGCCATAACTTTCAAAATATAAATCGAATTTGAAAAAAATTTGTTGAAAAATATTTTTCAAGATCTTCAAACATGAATACCAAATTCAAAAAAAAAGATCAGAAAAAACCCATTTAAGAAGCTATAAAAACCTAAATTGTATGCAAATTACAAATTGCAAAGATTTTTGTACTATGCAAACGTAATTTTTGAGTTTTTTTTACCATGTAATCTTTTTGTATAGAGGCTTAAGAATGTGCGGATGCTTTAAGTATGCAAAAATAACATGTACAAATTATAATTTGCATAGGTGTTTAATTGCAAATGCAATTTTTGAGTTTTTTTTATTATGCAATTTGTTTGTATAAAAGCTTAGAAAAGTGCAGATGCTCAAAAGTATTGAAAATAACATATGCAAATTATAATTTGCACAAGTTTTTAACTATGCAAATGCAATTTCTGAATTTTTTTTATTATGCAATCTGTTTGTAGAGAGGTTTAGAAAAAATGTAGATGCTCAAAAGTATGCAAAATAGTTAATGCAAATTACAACTTACATAATTTAAGGTTTTTTTTATTATACAATCTTTTTGCATAGTTGAGTTATAAAAGTTTTTTTTTTCTTCTTTTTGAATTTGATATTGTTGTCTGGTCTCAATTTGAAGATCTTAAAAAATTCTTCCAAAAAATATAAATTTTGTCAAAATTCGATTTATAGATTAAAAGTTATAGCATTTTGAATTTTAAAAAGTATTATTTTTGTTTTCTACCATGTCACCACTCTATATAAAATAAAAATAATTAGAGTTTATGTTTTAAATAGACATAAGGGTAGTTTATGAATGAAAATATGTTAGTTTTAAAATAAAAACAAAAAAGGCATCGTGCATTACAAAATGTTAAAAAGGAGAGACGGGACTTATAAAACAAAAGGTGCCCATCCTCTCTATAAAACAAACTAGAAACTAGGGCTTTTATACTAATTTTGTGTTAAAAAGATATTACTTTTGATAAATTGAGGACTAGGGGGAGTCTCCACCCCACCCTGCATAGCAACTTAGTTTAAAATAAGGGGATTTTGGCCAAAAACCCCTACTTGGAAAACGTTTTAGGATTTAGCCCAACAAACGTTTTCTTTTAGTCTAAGGCCCAAGAGGGTTTCAGTCAGAGGGGAAAACGTTTTAGGATTTAGCCCAACAAACGTTTTCTTTTAGTCTAAGGCCCAAGAGGGTTTCAGTCAGAGGATTTCAGTGTGTGTAATTTATAGGAAGAGGGTTTCAGTGAAACCCTCTCTGAGAGGGTTTCAGTCAGTTATCCTTGGGCCTTAGACTAAAAGAAAACGTTTGTTGGGCTAAATCTTAAAACGTTTATCAAGTAGGGGTTTTTGGCCAAAATTCCCTTAAAATAAATTACTAAAAATTAATAAAAAAAAAGAGGAAAACTTTTGGCGGCGTCTAGGAGTTTGCCCAACGTAGGACGGTGTCTAGGGTCATCGCCCAACCCATATTTGTCTCTTTGCCAAATTTGATTGGTTGTTCCTGTCGTAGGCTAAAATCCAGATTTACAAGCCTCCATTGCTCATGATTTTTACAAATTTGCCTATGTTTTTCAACCACTGCGGATGGTCCAAGTGGGAGATCCCTTGGTTAAAATCAATAATACTTTTTGAATCGATGGGTTTATAAAAGTGGTGTCAGACACTTGTGTGGTAGAGTGAGACCCATCACTTTTTTCCTCCTAAAAATATTTTGAAGGAATTTTCAATTTACATGACAGTGGGATCGACCAGGCCACATAAACTTCGAGCACGATTTTTGTAACTTGGTCGGTTCAAGTAGCACTTCTAGGTTAAAATAGCAGATCCCCTACTAAATTAATTTAGAACAGGAACCGCGGAATAGTTTCGGTTCTAGTTACTTTTGGAACCGAACCGGAACTGACCCCTACCTAGTTCACGTGCAACGACGTACTTGGTTTAGTTTTGTCAGCATTTCGTCATCATAGTGTTACTTTCCCTTTAAAATGAAACCCTAAGAACAGAATGAAAAAAGAGGGCATAGTTAAGAGAGAGAAACTGAATAGATCTCAAAGAAGAAAGAAGAAGAGGGTGGCGGCTGCTTCTGCTACCTTGGAGAGGGGTACTAACGTCGTCTAACTACCGGTGGCCGGACTAGAGAGACAGGTTAGAACATCGTGGTATATTATTATTAGCTAGGGCTTTCTAGTTTCAATTTTTAAATTTCAAGCCGTGCACGTCACCGATTTTCATAATTAAGGGAAACTGTGTTGGAGTTGCAATCAAACTCGTAAAGGCTTAGAAATTTTGTAAGGCTTTGGGATTATTAGAAAGTTTCTAATTATATTATTATATTTAGGGTCAAATTTAGACCGCCCTTGCTCGATCTCTCCTCTACCTTTATTATATATAAGAAATAATCGAAGTAATTTAATTTGTTATTAACGAAGAAGAAAAGAACAGAACAGAACAGATTGATCGATTTCGATCGAATTCAAGCTTTTTGTTGTTGTTGTTGTTGTTGTTGTTGTTGTTTGGATCATCCCATGGAGAATCTTCACCCAGATATCAAATTGAACATACTTTCTCGCTTACCTGTTGAGTCCGTCTACCAATGCAAACTTGTCTGCAAAACATGGCGAACTCTCCTTCGTAATACTAAGATGGGTCTCCTTTTCTCCATTGGGTTAGACTACGACAAGTGTGGGAGCGCAGTCCAACTCTACTACGGAGGGCAATATGATCATGAGATTAATAATATTGATGATGATGATGATGATGATAAGCATAATGATTATTCTTCTTACAAGACACTTACAAAGATCGACCATCCTCCCATTACTGAGCGACCCCTCTTCGATCTCATGCTTGGTTCATGCAATGGTTTGGTTTGTTTCTTTGTACCCCATGACGGCATGGATGATCCTATCTACATTTGCAATCCCATCACCGGAGAATATGTTTATCTTCCAAGATTTACCTGCGGAAAACATGCTTCGTCGCATCATAAACTGGTGGGTGGATTCGGTTATCTTCATTCCACTAATGAGTATAAGGTTGTTAGAACCTACTACGACTATGACGAACCCTCTCTGGTGGGACACGTCCAAGTATACACTCTTGGTGATGGCAATGGGTGGAGAAACAAAGGAGATACCACCCACTTCATAGGTTCGTCGGGTGTCTTTGCAAATGGATATCTTCATTGGATTGACATCGGAGCAAAGAAGAATATTGTGGCTTTTGATTTGGCAGAAGAGGAGTTCCGATTACTCCCATCACCACCTTGTTTACTTTTGCGTAGTCGTAATCTCGTCTATTTTTCACTCCAGTTGTTAGGAGGGTGTTTATGTGTTGTTTGTATAGATAAAGGTAAATGTGTAGACATATGGGCATTAAAGAATAAGAAGAAGAAGAAGAATAGTAGTTACGATGATGAAGACAACTCTTGGAGTTGGAGTAGGGAGTTCAGTATAGCATGGGAAGGCCCTGTCCGGAGTACATTCTATG
>MVGT01002520.1:74211-87191 GCA_002174775.1 Macleaya cordata
CCCTTATTTAGTTTTTGGTTGAACCAAGACTAAGAATAGGAATTTTGCTACATTCACATTCAAGTGTTTGATTTATGTAGGATTAGGAATCCCAAATAAATTTAATTTTTCCATTATACCCTTTAAATTGTGTACTAATAAAATCATGAAAACAAAAAATCTAATCAACTTCAAAAATAAAAATCATATTAACCCCGTGATCAATTTGAAAAACACAATATTGGGCTTAAAGTCTTAAAAAAACTTTGCAAAGTTTTGGTACTTAAATTACCCTCCCTTTTGCTAAAAGTGTAGACTTCTAATTATTTTTGCACGTGGGAACTGATGATGTGGTATAGAGAAAATATTGTTTTTTCAAAGTTTAAAATACTATAATTTTTAATCTACAATTTAGATTTTGATCAAATTAATATATTTTTAGAAAGTATTTTTTAAGTCAAAATGAAATCAGACAACAAAAAGTAATTAGACTATGGGAACCAAGAATTGCTTGCGATAATGCAAATTTTGCATAGTCTATTTTCATGTAAATTTTGTATTTGCTTCGTGAATGATTTTGTTATTCATGTCTGATCTCGTTTTAAAGATCTTGAAAAATGTTTTTCAACAATATAAATTTGGTTCAAATTCGACTTATGTTTTGAAAATTAGCTATATCCAAAATACAATTCGGGTTCATAGCTTCATAAATTGCTTATTCTGTTTTTTTTAAAATTAGTTTTCATGTCTAATCTCGTTTTAAAGCTCATGAAAAATACGTTCCAACGGTATAAATTAGACTTGGCAACGGGTTAGGGTTAGGGCCTGCCTTAGCGGGTCAAGATTATTCAACCCTAACCCTAATTTATTTGTTAAACGGGTCAGTTTTCTAAACCCTAACCCTATGTGGATTGACCCTAACATGTTGGCGGGTTGACCTGTGGGTCAGAAAATGTCATTTTTATGTTAAAATTAATTAAAAGAATTTTGCTAACGTGCACCGAAGTTTATTTCATTAGAGGGTTTTTATGTCTTTTTACATTGCTCTAACGTGCGCAGAGCACTATATTTACACGAAAAAGCTTGCCATCTACATATTTTTTTACCACGAAAAGATATTTCACTCATTTTTTTTATGAAAAAATTTAACTATAAAAACAATAGCAAAAAAAAGTGAACCATAGAGACGACCTATCAAATGAAACTTAATCGGGGTACGTCAAACAAAACTTTGGTAAATCGAATAAATGAAATGCCAAAAATAATTACATACTAAAGAGAGTGGGATAAAATTATCTTTGTTTTATATTTACTTACTAGGATACAAAGACATTATGAAGTTGATTGTCTAAAAATAGACAATGAGGTTCCCAATGTCTACTTTAACCATGCTACAGTAGTATTGGAGAAGGTTTCTTTAGGCAAATGTCTAAGTTTTCTATGTGTCAACCACTTTTAACCACATTTACAATTGCATTAGAGATGTTATGGGCCAGTTTGGTATATGAAAATTATGCCCTACGGTTATCAAGTCTAATCATATGTTTATATATTGACTTATTCGATTCTTAATATGAAGAATTAAGAACTAAAATTGAATATTTTAATCTCTGGATATTTTTGTTGACGAGAAAAACCCTAGGACCAAGTCCAGTAGAACAATCCACTAAGAATTAGAGAAAGCTTACAATCGTTACTCCCTAACAGACACAAACTCCAAACTATAATCTGCTGATTTTGCTTCCACACGATTCGAATCTACAATTTTGAGTCTGCAACTTAGAATCCATCAAGTCCTGCACCTTGAACAAGCCCCTGAATCGATGGGCACAACACCACAAACTTAAATCTTCAAGTTCACACACCGAATATCTACCGGTAAAGCTAAACTAAGGTTTTAGGTAAAGTTAGAAAGGATTTGGTCATCTTCAACTCTCATGATCATTATAATCACTAAATAATTTGTAGTAGAGCTTAATTTAACTAGAACAATCAATGAAGGTCGAAATTCAAGTTCTTCCATAATAAAATATCAAACTTGAATGCTCAACAAAGCTTGGAAACTTATGAGGCATGAATGAAATCTCTCCAAGGAATTGTTGATGTGTGGTGTATTATTTTAGGTTAAAACACACATTTCATACAAGTATTAGACGTCCTAAGCAAGTATGTAAACTTTCAAAGCAATTCAATATCGGTTGTAAAAGTTCTCCGCAAAAGAAATTCAAAAAAACAACAAATTTTACTGAAATTCACGATCTGCTTTCGAAAGTGAAATTTTGGTTTCAAAATCAACATCTTGGTTTCGAAAGTGAAATCTTTTTTTCGAAAGCGAAGTAGAGACGTTGACAATTTTTTACTTTTGGTGTCAAAATCAAAATGTTAGTTTCGAAACCAAAATTGTTTGAAGATGATTTTAGATCAAGTTTTGAAACCAAAATCCTTTGTTGATACTTAGAACTTTGGTTTCGAAATCAACCAACCTAGAAATACTTCTTAGATGTGAAACACCTCTAGAACTTCCTTGAGATGTGGGAACATAATACTAAGGTAAAAAATGAATCTAACCACCTATGGGTACTAGGTATTTATGTCACTTATCAGCCTAAGGTGTCTTCTAGTGGTGAGTTGAGCTTCATGCAAGTCTTCTCTCTTTCACTTCAAGTGTTCAAAGATCAGAAACTTGGAGATAACTCACTAACTCTAAGTCAAGATACATTGACTATATTGAGTTTGATTTGATACGTAAATTGAAAAAATCCAAGAGGGAATTCATAGACATTTCAATCTCTTTCTTTGTCAATTTCGTGACAAAATTCATACATAAGAAAATAATAAAAAGACATTCTCCTTTACAATACATATTTTCTTACAATAGGCTCAATAAAAGATAAAATACTAACTCTCCTAAACAAATAGAGACACTAAATTTAATGGGATGTCTTCGACCTGTTTTTTGCACATGTCCACAAGACACATCAAGGTGCCTTGGAAGATATAAAGAATAATAATAGAAATAAACATTCTCCCTCTTGATAAATGATGCAAAAATTTCTCCTCTTATATGATTTTTTCCTCTTTGCAGAGTCAAGAACATCTTATTCTTTCCATTTTTGTCATAAGTAGACAAAGGTAGAAAATAACAAAAGAACAAGGAGAAACATAGAAAAATAATGCATGGAAACACAACTACAAGACAACCAATCATAATAATGAACATCCAACTATCATATCATATCAGAGCTAATATAAGAATAAAAGCAAGGTGTGTGGGACAAAAAGTGGATGTCCAGATCTAATCTTCATAAGGGACCATTTGAGCTGCAGACGTTTTTCAAGTTTTAGTTGTAAGACTTGAAACTTCCACCCTCATTTTAAATAAAAATTTGATAGTAGTTTATGACACTTTTACTATTTATTGACTCCTTTTGCTAACCCAAGTATTTATCTTTTTATTATTTCACCATTTGTGACTTTCTAAACAATTAATAATTATTTTTTAATTGGCAACAACTAACCCATTTGTGTACATTCATCTTCCCTAATATTTATTGGTTTTTCTGATCAACAAAAAAAAAAAAAACAACAACAATTGACCCATTTGTAAGTAATGATTTTCCATCAGTCTCGATTTTTTTCCTCTTCGCTTCTTCTTTCCCTCCACGCGTCCATCAACCAATCAACAACAAAATCAACCCATCACTATCCTTGTTTCAAACTTGAGTACAAAACCAACCATGAATAAAGTGCATATTTTTTAATTTTTTGAATTTTAACCAAATGCAAGTGATGAACATGCATGCACAAGCATTTGTAATGACAAAAATCATGCAAGCTCCCTTTCAATCAGATCATATAGTATCCGATCATTATTCAACACTCTAAATGTCAAACCTACTTACACAAGATTCGAGTTATAACCAAGTAGATGACATACAATGTGATCAATTTAAATTTCCAAGGCTATCAAGAATATAATTCATGTTTAGATAAAAGATACGAGTATCAATAATCATGTGATTACAAGAACTTATTCTAACATCCACCTATAGTAAATGATTACTGTGAGTTAGAGGATAAATCTGTCTAAACTTTATTTTCGACTAAATTAACTCACATAAATTCATATTGGATGTTTTGGACGTTCTCCCTTATTATTATGGGGTGTGTTAGTGACCATATGAATATGGTTAAAGGCTGTGAATCAAACTGAGGTCAAACCAGTTTACTACAACTAAAATTTAAAAAATTGTAAAAAGGTCCCTAACAAATATAACATTTTATTAAAAAAATCATTAGGAGTTGAAAAGGATATTGGTTGTTTCTCTAATAGAAAATAAGATTTTTGTCCCTCTTCAAAACAAAACCACCATCGACCAAACCACCATCTTCTTCTCCATACAATTTTTGTTCCTTCATGAACTTCGAACATAATTTTTCGATCACCGGTAGCATTCTCTGGTAGCATCGTTTTGGTGTTATTGACATTGTGGACAGTGATGAAGTTGTGAAGAAAGCTCCATTAATAGAGGATTTTTTTTAAAACACTGGGGAAGAGATTATTGGATCTTCCAACCCAATCAAACAAGTAAATCTGAGGTAAGTCAACCTATTAACAAGCTTTTTCTTCGATTTTTAAGTTCAAAACTGATTTTTTTTTGTTCGTTGTTTGTTCTTATTAGTACGAAGGGACCAATATGATAAATGTTTTATCTAGTATAAGGGAACAAGATGATAAATGTTCTATCAGGCACAAGAGAACAATGTGATAAATGTTCTACTACAGATAAGTGGACAAAATTGTAGAAATAGTGAAAATCCACGGGCCAGAGCCCATCGAAGTTAGTGTTTCTTAAATACCCTAATCTCTTGAGAATCTCAAAATATTTAGAGTCGCCAACCAATTTAGGAAATTGGGTCCCTTTTTTTAGAAAAATCTACCTTTTTAATTCGAAAACAAAATTGGCTGGTAAAAATAGAGATTCTTAGCTCGGAAATCTAGTTATGTAACAACCATCCGATCGAAAGATCGATCTTTACTCTATGATTAGGGATTTTAGGATTTAAATTAAAATATAAACTTCCTTATTAAATTCACACATGCCACATTCATCAACATTACTAAATAAAATAATTCCAAGCCATTCATTTGAATCGAGAACCCTAAAAATTGAATCTACAAGTCATGATTGATAGTTGAAGCATAGGGTAAGATGGCAAAAACTTCCAAAAAAATCTAAAAAGACCAAATGACTTCAAAAAGACCTAATATTTGTTCTATAAACATATTAAACCCTAAAAAAGCTCTAAAAAAATACTAAAACATAAAAATAAATTAATTCCTATTTTTCACAATTTATTTACATAAAAATTACAAAAAAATTAGGAAAAATACTTTTACACATCAGAAAATTACGCAAATTTTATTGAAAATAAAACTTGATTATGGAAGCCGACATAAAAATTTCAGATCAAAATGAATTCAGAAAACTGACTTTTACTTTAAAAACAGTTCGAAAATAACTAAAAGCGAGAAAAAACGATTAAAATGAAGGATGTTATAAAACGATTAAAAGAAAATGATAAAGAAAGAATGTAAATAAATCAATTAAAAGAAAGCATATAATAAAGCGATTAAGAGAAAGCATGTAAACAAAGCGATTAAATAAAAGCGATAAAGAAAGCACATAAATAAATCGATTAAAATAAAACATGTAATAAAGCGATTGAAAAAAATTAAAGCATGTAAATAAAGCGATTAAATGAAAGCGATAAAGAAAGCACGTAAATAAATCAATTAAAAGAAAGCATGTAATAAAGCGATTGAAAAAAAGCGATTACATGAAAACCATTAAAAGAAAGCATGTAAAAGAAAACGATTAAAAGAAAACATGTAAATAAAAATAAAGAAAAACAATGCAAGTATACAACAAAAAAAATAATTAAATAAAATATTCTTCAAATAAAAATCTAATAATAATAAAATTCGGAATTAAATAATTACAAAAAATAAAAAAGAGCAAAAACATGTTTTTATCATTAATTAATAAAGAAAATGACATCCTAATAATATCATATTTTTATTATAACTTGAAAATCATGAATTCTAAGCTACATTACATGCCATTACAAACTAAAAAAAAGTAAACGAACGATTTAAAGAAGCTTATCTGTATTCGCTCCAAAAAAAATATTAAAGAAAATCAATTAATCCAAGAACGCTCCAAAAATAGTGTAGAATAACGATGATTTCTTCAAGATTAATCTTCTAATAAAAATCACTACGTATTTCTTCCTTTAGCGCTTTGGATTAAAAACACTAGGAAGATGATCAACGGTCCAAAATGACCGTAGGAGTAACCCTAACTTAAGTACCAAGTAAGGGGATTAACCTAACTTAAGTATCAAGTAAAATAAGATTTTTAGAGAGGGAGAAAATAAAATTTTGTTTTTTGCCTTTATTTGATGAAAAACTATTTATAAAATGTCTAAAAAGCCCTCAAACCCTAAAAATGTTCCCGAAGGCATATACTAACTATAAGGGGCATTTTGGACCCAGAAAAATATTTAAAAAGTCATTTTTGGGCTCTGAAAAATAGCCCTAAAAATTTAGTGTGAATTTTGCACAAAATATATTTTTTTTCTTTGGACTTGGACTATTTTTAGCTTTGGTGGACTCCCTCCCTCTTTTTTCGGATTTATTGAATGTTGGGTTTGAATATGTACCTAAATGGGCTTCGTCTTGAGGTTGACTTTGGGCCTAAGTGAGCTTCACTTGTTACAAACATTTTATAGTTTTGTTTTAAAATAAATATTCTGCACAATTTTTTAGGCGATCCTTTTGGCACATAGGTGTGCAAAAATGGGGTGTCTAAGAGTTTCTCCTTTTTGTAACCTACAAGTAAAATAAGTTTTGAGTGATGATTTTAAAAGGTTATGCACGCCAGCGATTCAATTTTCTCAAAACTATTTTCGATGAAAACTTGGCCAAGTTTGTTTGCATTGGTCTTCCCTAATTAGTCAAGGAGCAAAAATAGATAATACCTCTCCAATATTTTCTTAATCCTTTTTTCTTCTTCTTTTCTTCAATGGAGATCCTCTCTTGCTTAGTTGCTGATCTTCATGATGAATTTGTATGCTCTTGCCTCGACTTTCAATTTGGCAAGTGTCTTTTCACTCTGCAATTGCTTTGCTTCTTTCTTTTTTCTTTTCCGCCTTGGCCTTTCTTGGATTCTTGCATTCTTTTTACACAGTTATCTTTGCTTCGATCCTCTTCTCTTTCTGCTCCTACTTATTTTTTTGTTGCGCAATGCACAACTTGTAAATCTAAGTTCTCATCATAGGCTTCCACGCCACTAAGGTTTGAAAATATATTTTTTTTTTCTTCTTTTGAAAAAGAATATAAAAATCAAAAAAAATTATGAGGAAAATTGTACTAGACTTACGAAGGAAAATTTTGGATTTTCAGTTTAGCATGTGTTAGTAAGCCATGAGAAGACACCCTTGTTTCATCTTGAATATTTCGGGACGATTTTACCTGCATACCTATGATCACACCCTTCTGGCTAGTTTCAGGTTTGTCTTGCTCCTAGTTTTGAGGTAGGTTTCGACAGCACTATTTCCCAAGCTCAGGACATCCTCACCAGGCCTTTAGATGGCAGACCAACTCATATTTTTCAATCCACATTGCAGTTGTGAACCATGCTTTCCTAAGCTTCCAAACACTGACTAAATTTTTTCAAGTATTATTTTTCACTACAGTTTTTTCTTTTATCTATTTTTTGAGAATTCACCACTTTCTCCTTCGCTTGGGGCTTTCGTTGCTCACAGGATTCAGAGAGGACTTTTATAGGTTGTAATGGGGCTTAGGTCCAGCTAGAAGGGATGGTACAGGCCCAATTTTTATTTGATGATATTTTCATGGGTTTCTCTCTCCTTTTCTGATGATATCACAACTTCTTAGGGATTTTGAGGTGTGACACAATTGGTTTCTTTTTTTTTTTTCTTTTTTTTTTGGAACATTTCTAGGGAATTACTTTTGTCCGAGGCAGAGTCTGATAGAGATTGCACTAATGATCAAGATCATTGTGTTGTGTTTACAGAGGCAGAGTTTGATAGAGATTTCCAGTCGTTGATTTCAAATGACATGAAATGGATGACATTATGGTTCGCCGAATCGGCCTATCCATGGCCATATTGCCAAGATCGGTTTGGACTTATTCAAAATGGTTTATTTGACCACTACCAAATACGACTCGTATATGGATCGGGATGACTCGGTAACAGATCGGGTATGAATCGTCTAAGATCGGCTAGCCGAATACAAGAACCTTTTATGCAAAACAGTTCAAAAACTAATCCCAAGATCCAAAAAGCAATGCAAGATTAAAGATCAATTACAAAACAAAATATGCTACTAGGATAACCGTGTCACATCAAACCAAGTGGATCAATGGTTTGTTCGCTCTTACCAACGTTACGAGATCAACAACCAAAGTCGATTCAAATTATAAACCCTAATATGCATAATCACATGTACGATTTCAATATTAAATAGACAGAGTTAGGAATACCTCAATGAACTTGAGCAAAGCGTGCTGATAACGTGTTAAGTCATAACTCAGAATCACACAAGCATAAATAAGAGAGACACAAAATAGAGAAGAAGCGCTAATCTTTATTCATTGATTACCATTAGGGTTACATACTACATGTATATATATAGGCTCTCGACGTGTTCTAACAGTTACTTCACTTTTTTTTCTTTTTTCTTTTTTTTTTTTTCTAAGGTGTCCAAGCCTCTTAGAGCACTCAAACACAGTCGGAACTTGGGAACGCTTTCCCCCTTGGAACGCCCTCTCCCTCTAGAACGCTCTCCCCCCTCTCCCCATGTGCAGCAACTATATGATCGATCAAACTCAATTCTTTTGGTATATTTTTCTTCATTTTCGCAAGACGATAATGAGAAATATTTAACTGTTAGATTTCTGAATTTCAGCATAATTTCTTTGTAATGTTTTCTTCTTTCTTAAGGTTTATAAGTAGGAATTATGAATTCCTTGTTAATTAAAAGATGAAAGAGTATTGTCGTTTTATTTAACTGATTAAAAGATTATTTAGGGGACTCTTTGGTGAGTAATAGTTTTTTTTTTTTTTTTAAATAGCATGTGGGATCGGTCATCAACGATCCGGACAGCAAACCATGCATGACATGGAGTCAATTCAAGTGTTGGTTTCCAACACTGTTTCTGAGTTGCTAGCTTCTTTGTTGTGTGTACAGGTGACACATTTTGTTGACCCAAAAAAACTAAAAATATTATTGCATCAATATGAACATTCCATCAATGCCTCAATCAAATCGTCAGCAAATAAAAGATGGGTAAAACTAGGGAAAGCCGATTGATTTTAATGACCAAGTATAAACTGTTGTGCTCCCAGCTTGTTGATGCTGGAACTGATGTTGTAGTTTCCTGTTCTTCAACTTCAATCTAAGTTCTAACGTCATACATCAAAAAAAAAAAAAGAACATGTAAAAAAATCACTCCTCATCTACATCTTTATACTCCTCATCTACATATTCCTCCGCACACCATTATCAGTTGCTTCCTCGATCTGCAATGATTAAAACAAAATTAAGAACCAAAACAGATTGAGTGCATACATCAAGCAATAGCAAAGGTATTAAATATGTAATCATCTGCAGGAATAATTAATCGATTATTACTCAATCAAGAAGTTCAACACTGCCTACTAAATACACCAATACAGTATCCATTTAATACCAAGATGGCCGCCTAACATATCCACATCACACAACTAGCAGAATGCATATACTTTGCTTTCTCTAGTGCCAACTCGTCAAGATGGAATTTTGCATTACATCCTATTTTCCTTATTTCTACTCTAGTTTTAGTGCCCAAAGAAATCACCATCACAATTCAGATTTTCCTGTTCTAAACAAATTCAGACTTAATACAAATATGCAATTTTTACTTAATTTGAACAGAAACATGCTCTTCATCAGACTTTGTTCATTACCTTCCTACCACTCTCCAAAATTGGAGTTATCCAACATCTAACAAGTTACCTTCAACCAGTAGCACCTTCAAACTTGCAACTTCAAAATAAACATGATAACAACAAGAGATTCAAGCCTTGATTTATCAGAAAGTGTGCGTAGTAAAACTGTGATCCATAAATAATAATCTTTTTTTTTTTTAGGTTTCCCGACATATGCACATAGCATACCAAAGTAAAACACATGATAAGAGCAAGATATTCATACAATGATTTAACCAAAAACAGAAGTGGTTTGTAACGAAGGCCCAAATTTTTTTTACGCACGGAGGTTTGAGTTTGCTCGAAATGAGAGAACCAAACAGCATAAAATCCAGATTTAACCATAAATTGCAAACTCCCACCCTCAATTCCAGTGAATCAAACAGACCCTAAGGGGATTTCGAATTAAAAGGTAAGGGTGTTACAGTCTACCCTCCTGAAGAAAAGATTTCGTCCTCGAAATCGAGCATTGAAATTGTGCGGATGCAATCTAAAAATGTTTTTCACACCTTCCTAAGAAGAATTGGCATTTAAAACATAATCAACTAGGAGACTGCAAAATGAATCCCAACACCAATTGACATTCAAAAGTAGAAGTGCCAAATTCCCATGCCTGACCTAATTATTTCAGAGCAATTACATAGACAAGCCTAGATATTAACAAAGAAGACAGCAGTTCCAACATATAAAATAAAACCAGAAAAATCACAGAAGTTTAACTTACTGAACAATTCATGCAAAACAACATTGCTTTATTAACAATAGTTAGAAAATTCATACAAGCATTGCTCATTCAACACAAGGGAATAATCTCTTTAGTACATTATTAGCATAAAGAGAAACTACAACACCATATAAATACTAGCCTAAGAATGTTCAGAAAATTTCCATCACTGAACTTACCTTAATTCAAGATTAAGTACTCTATAAACGGCGCTCTTTGAGAGTTGAAATGACATCGACCACAATCTGCAGAAACATAAGGCCGAAAAAGAAAAAAACAATTAATACCTGCAGTGTATCGTATTGAAAAGAAAAAAAAAAGTAGCTCGCTAAAGTTATAATACGGGAAAAGTACCATTTCAACTCGCTGAAGATAATCGCTGATGTTACTACTTAGCTCTGTGCTCATGTCATCATTCAATATATCCAGGTCCCCCATTATTAACCCTGCAACCGTATAGAAGTCCATTGGCATAGCTAAATTCCAATCCAATGTAATTTGCTCTGTATCCATGAGCATCGTATCAAGTTGTCTCAAGTAATGTTTCTTCAATTTGTTGTCAGATGTTCTACACAATCGACGACACTCGATTTTTGTGTCTTCCCACTGCGAAAATAAAGGAAGATCAGACTTGTTCACATTGAATTCATTTTAAGTCTAATAAAAACTTTACCTCGTTGCTCAAGTGAAACCAGTCAGGAAAAAGTTTAGGCACTGAATGTTCAAACCTAAAATTGGCAATGCCACTTGCCAATATTATGTCAACACGTTCTTGGACCTTTTTTAGTTTATCCCTACAACAGAGAAATAACAAAATCAGTTCAAATAATTAAAAAAAGAAAAGAAAAGAAATGGTAAGAGTGAAAAAGGTAAGTATACATTACCAAAAGAAGTTGAAGTCAGCGACCTCCTCAAATCTGAGGCCGTACAACCAGTGGGTTAATAAAAATTACAAAAAAAGAAAATTTCTGGAGGAAACACCAAAATATTAATTTAAAACCACGTATTTAAAACTGAATAAAAAAAGAAATTGAATAAATATTACCGTCGAACTTGCGGTATATGTTTTGGGCAGTAAAAAGATGTGAGAACAGAACTGTATCATGGTCGTCATCGTCCAAAAGATGCAACCCAGGTTCTGCCTCTTCCGCGTTAAGAACTACATGAACCATTCTACCGCCATCCCAAACAGGAAAGTCACACAAGTGGAACTTTGCACGTTCCATCGTATCCCTAAGATCAGTTGCAATCAACAATTAAGATTATTAGATCATCGCTGATACAAGTCTTTGTAAGTTTAAAAAGTATACTAAGAAAAAAAAATTAGATGACCAATAATAACAATTAAATCAGTTGAGATCGACGGTTGCTAATAGACAAGTACTGTTGGAAAAAGTATTTATAAACTTCAAAATTACCAGTCTACATTCAAATAATTAGTAAAAAAATGTGAAGGGTTTCAACTTTCCACCATTTAGGATGATGCAAAGAATAGATGAGTTATGAAATGATTGAGTTAAAACCAGATAGAGTTAGGGTTTCTTACCAGATAAGTATATTAATAATAATTAAATCGTTGCAACTTAGCAATGCAGATCACTTTTATAAGAACAAGAACTAATAGAATGAGAACCAGGAAAGAACTGAAAAACAGAAAAATCAAATGAATTCATGAAAGAATATGTCAATAGAAGAACACCTTCCAGTTCCTGATAATTCGCGATAATCATACAAAATAGCATGAACTAGATAACATTTTAGGGCACCAAAGGAACCATAATCTATGGCATCAATACAAGCAAGATGTACAAATTAAATTCAGATATTGAGACAGAAATGGAGACAGATCAAGATTAGATAGATCGTTTGCAATGTTCAAGATGAGATTATTAATAAATGCAAAAATTATGAAAAGAATTAATACTACAGATCCACAAGTCTCAAACTTAATCAGAAAAAATAAGAGGGGAAAAAAATGTTAAATACAATACCTTCTTCCACGAAGAAAGGAAATAAGAAAAAAGAAAGAAAGAAAAACCAGAAAAAAGAAAGAAAGAAGAAAGAAAGTTGAAACAGAACAAAAGAAGAGAAAACAGAGTAGATGGAAGAGGAAGAACAGAGTAGATGGAAGAGGAAGAAAGAAAAACCAGAAAAAAGAAAGAAAGAAGAAAGAAAGTTGAAACAGAACAAAAGAAGAGAAAACAGAGTAGATGGAAGA
>MVGT01002520.1:87460-114117 GCA_002174775.1 Macleaya cordata
AAAGAGTTGAGGGAGATAGACTTACCGGCAGACGGAGAGATCGGCGAGGGTTTCTCGGCAGCCTAGGATTTCTGATAGATGGAGTTTAGATCTGAAGCTGAGATTCTCAAATCGAGATCGAGAGAGGAAACAGAGAGCGATAGAGAGAGAAAAAAATGAAAGAGTGAGAGATGACGAGAGAAAGAGATAGATGTAGAGAAAGAGAACAAGAGAGAAGAGATAGAGAGCTAACCTAGAGTCCGATCTTGCAGTCGACGATTGAGGAAGATCAATCTTCGAGGGTTTAGATTTAGAAAAAAATTATAAGGTTTCTCTGTTGGAACTTGGAAGAGGAGAATTTGATTTTTTTTAGGAATTTTTTGACTTTAGTCCCCCTTCGATGTTTCAATTAGGGGTTAATCTCTTTTTACACAAAAATTAGACGTTGATCCCTTTTCTGTCAAGAATCAGTTAAGTAGTGCTCATGTGTCAAATACGTGTGGCAATTTAACATTATTACCCTCACCTGTATTACACGTGATTCACTTAAGTGGGTACCTATTTTTTTTACCCAAAATACCCCTCTTTTTATTAAATAGTCTTATTAAGTGGGTTCCATCGGAGGCCACCTAAAAAAAAATCAAATTATTAATTTTTTTTTTCTGATTCCACCTCCCCCACCCTTCCACCACCACCACCGTCCCACCCCCAAGGGGGGTGGAGATATTTTCTGTTTTAAACCTCGGCCGATTTTGTTTCAATAATATCAATGAAATTTCTGGGTTTTAAAACTCGTCACTTATTGTTATAAAAATATATAAGCAATGTAAATAATATTCCATTGTGGTAGAATTAGGTGGGGGTTTGATTACTCCAACCATTAAAATTGCTAAATCACAAATTAAGAATGATGTTAAAGAGCATCCTAAGTTTTGATATGAGTCATCTTAGGTGAAAATTATGTTGGTTAAAATGTTGGTTGCTCTAATTTTGACCATTATTTTTCAATGAGCCATCCACACTATTTAATAATAAAATATTTTTTACAAAAAAAACCCTAAATCTTTTTATTTTTTGTTTTACTCCACACCCCTAAAATCATCACCATCCCCACCGCCTTCACCTCCGCCGCCCTCCACCATCACCGAGAGGGAGAACTGAGAGAAGGAGAGCGAAAGAGAAAGAGTGACAGAAGAGAGAGAAAGAGAATGAGTGACATAAGAGAGAGAAAGAGAAAGAGTGAGATAAGTGAAAGAAGATAGAGAAATAGAAGAGAAGAGAAAGATATCTGAAAATTTCAGATCTCTCTCTCGATCTCTATTTCTTTAATGGATTTGATTTGAAAGAGAAGATAGAGCAAACATATTGATTTTTTTTTCGATCTTGACCGAAATCGTGTGTTCTCCAAAGTCGATAGTTACAGGAAAATGACACGAAGGTCTGAACACGAAGGCTATAAACGGACTACACAGTCAATTTCCTATACACAAGAAACTGACTTAGTAGTCCGTTTTATGTACGCATGAAACTGACTTAGTGGTCCGTTTCATATTCAACGTAAATTAACTTCGTAGTCCATTTCCAATCTTAAAAACTCACACATTGTATATTGCGGAAGAAGTTTTTTTGATGTAAACTAACACCAATTTCCAACATAAGTTGAATGAAATCCAAATGTCAACAATTTGGTGTCAATACAAATTCAACACCAACTTGTTGAAAATATCTAAAATAAAACAAAAAAATTGGCTTATGGATTCAAAAACATCATTGAGTCCGTTTGAACTAAATTTTAATAGACCATTGAGTCCGTTTGAAACTAAATGTCAACAGGTTGGTATCAGTACAAATTCAACACCAACTTGTTGAAAATATCCAAAAAAAAAAATTGGCCTATGGATCCAAAATGAGCATTGAGTCCGTTTGAACTAAATTTAAATGGACCATTGAATCTGTTTGAAACCAAATGTCAACAAGTTGGTTTCAGTACAAATTCAACATCAACTTGTTGAAAATATCCACACGAAAAAAAAAATGGCCCATGGATCCAAAAAGATCATTGAGTCCGTTTGAACTAAATTTAAATGGATCATTGAGTCCGTTTGAATTAAATTTAAAGGGACCATTGAGTCCGTTTGAACTAAATTTAAATGGACCATTAAGTCCGTTTGAACTAAATTTAAACTAATTATGTAATCCGTTTATAGTCTTCGTGTTCAGACCTTCGAGTCTGTTTCGCTTTCAAAATCGAAAAAAAAAATTAAATATTCACTTGCTATCTCTTCTCTTTCTCTCTTTCTTTTTTTTCTCTCTCTCTCTCTCCTCTCTTTGTGTGATGGAGGTAGAGGCGGTGGTGGTGGTGGCGATGGTGCAGCTGTGGTGATGGGAGAGGTTAAAGTTTGAGAGAATAAGATGTTAGAGAAAGAAAATGAGATAGTGGGGTTGTTTAAAAAAAAAGAGTTTGTGAAGGTTTTTTTTAAAAAGAGTCTGTGAAAGAGGTTTTAAAAAATAAAAATAATTAATATTTTATTATTATAGATGAGGGTGGCTCATAGTGGGTTCCTAGGATAGCTCAAAATGGGATTTTAGTAAAACTAGGTTCATACAAAATGCTAGGACTCTCTTTAACATCAAGCCAAATTAATCATGTTCCAACACTTAATCTATGGCAATTGAACTCGCATTTAATTCGTATTCGTTACAACTTTCTCTAATTCTAATAGAACCTGGGAGGGTGAAGGAGAGAAACCAGAGCAAATTTGGTCTTCTTCAAATTTTAATTCTCATTTGCTTCTTGCTCTATTTTTTGTAAAAAATTTAGCCAACAAATTCCTAACAAAGACCCTAAAATATTGCAGAGTTTTGAAGAGGAGAAAGATGGAGAAACACGCAAAAACATTTAGATTAACTAGAAACATTTAGTGCTCACAGAAATGTAAACATATTCCGAGCCACTATTAGCTTGGCTTGACTCGGCTCGCCTTAGTGCCCAAAACAAACAAAAAAACTACCACCTCATCTAAAATTCTAAAATTCAAATTTTTCTAAATCTATAGTTATGAGATTGTGTTCAAAACGTGTGTCAAATCGTTGGAACCTTTTCTTTTTCAAAAAAAAGAAAAAGCTAGCATTAGTTGTGGAAAGAGCTAGATACTTACACCGGAATGAGTTATTCTTACACTCAGCTTACACTGACATGTGGAGCCCAAATACTAAGGATGATTATTTGTGATGAAGATCTACACACTAAAGGAAATAGTTCTATATCTTAATTTGTAAAACAATGGGGTCAAATTAACAGTAAAATGAATGGTTCATAAAACATAAAATTCCAACTATCTTATGGTTGGGATAAAAAATTTAGAACTGTGTTTCTAATGAGGGTAATCTAAAAGATGAAGACATCATTCACACGAATCACACCAAAGATTTAGCCAAAAACATGAATATGTTTCCACCATTTTCTACCAAGTTCAATTGAACATGGGTGTACGCAGAATGTGAGAAGAACTTGGGTTTAACAAGTTTAATTGAACAAATTTCTACCATTTTCTCTTTGAGCAATGTTAAGGGGAAAATTTTCTTATGGAGCCCACAAAAGATGATTTTTTATGAGGATGATTTCTTGTAGATCATAGCCACTGAAAACCATATCATTTTAAGCAATGTTATGAAAACCGGACCGGTGATCGAACCGAATTTTTGCTAAATTGGTCGGACCTAGGTCGGACCTAGGTTCGATTTGGTTGAACCGGTTTTTATTTATTAAATAATTTTATAGATAAAAAATTAATAAAATATATTAATGTTCAAAACTTAATAAATAAAAATTGATAATATTAGAAATGTATGAATTATACTTTCATCAGTTAATTAATTACCAACATTGGATGTGAGAAAATGTTGAAAAATAAACTGTCGAAGATTTTTTGTAAAGAAAAAGTATCAAATTATATAATTTAAAATGTTTAAATATGGATTATGGATCTTGAATGTATAAAAAGCTTTTTTGATTTTCCTTAAATGATTCAAAAATCTGAAAGTCGTTGATTATTGTGCCATAAATTACTTTTGAATTTATTTAATGGAGTTTAGTTGGCTAAAGTTAGTGATTAATTTAAGATTTTGAGTAATTTAAGAGATGTTAGTGGTATATTTAAATGCATACTCATAACGTTAGACATTGAAAATGACAAATTAGTTTGAATAGTTGATGTTTCTAATAAATTAATGTAAAAGAAACGGTTTTTTAATAAACCGATTTGGCCGGTTCAAACTGTTGAACCGTGATTTTAGAAAAAACCGACGGTTCTAAAATTTGAACCGGTTTGATATGAACCGGGCCGAAAACTTAAAATTTCCGGGTCGGACCTGGTCGGACCGTCGGTCCGGTCCGGTTTTAATAACACTGATTTTAAGACATCTAACCCCCTCATCTACGTGGCAAAATTTTAAGCCTTTTGTTTCACTATAAAATTTAGATGGTAATTTTAAAGGGGGGTATATGTTTTAGAATGGTATAAATCTTTTTAATTTACATAGTAACAGATCATCATCGCAAAAGATCAGCCCTTGGATCATTTTCATGTGTGCCCTACAAGAAAAAACTATGAAAATCTCCCTGAAAAATAGTATTACTTTTTTCAACTATCTTTACTTTTTTATTAAAAAAGGAAAAAAAAAATTCTAACAAATATACAACCTTCCTACAACAAGGTGCATCCACAATGGGCTTCCATCACTTTAAAATAGTCGCAAATCACGAGCACGAGTGAAATTCACACATCTACCGTCCTCGGATCATAGCTTATCGACCCAAAAACCTTGATATTCTGGGGTTTTGTGCACTTTCACTCAAGACTCTTGAGTGATTTGAACTTCTTTACAAAATTAATAAGGTGCTTGTGCTTCATTAAGTTAAAAAAAGGATAACGTGTGAACAATTCAACAATGTTCTCTCACAAGGATGTGAACAAGAGAGAACGATTCGCTCAGAACAGTGTGAACATTCCTTTTTGGAAAAAAAAATTAATAGTTGATGTTCAAACTTGAGGAGGTGAACATTTCATAATGTTCACACTTCTTAACTGCCTGATACATGGTTGCTCAACTGCAGTTGCAAGTTGTTGTTTTTTTTTTCCCCCTCTAACTTTTAGCTGTGGACTGGATACTTGAGATCCTCTGGTTGATCCAAACAAAGGGCAGCCTCTTAGATGGACAACCTATATTGGATGAACCAGAGGATCTCAAGTATCCAGTCCACAGCTAAAAGTTAGAGGGGGAAAAAAAACAACTTGCAACTGTAGTTGAGCAACCATGAATCAGGCAGTTAAGATGTGCTCATCCAAGAGATGGTCTATGGCCTACCATATGAGTGGTTTGTACTTTGAACCTTGTTAAGTTGTCTAATTATACATGAATTTATCAATATGGCTGCATTTTCAAATTCAGAACAACTAAGAATATTTTTGGACCTACAAAAGGTTCACGTATTATACGTCCCAAGTTTGTGAACTACCCAAATAGTTCACGTATTTGGTTGGTCCAAACTATTATACATGTTACCTGACCAATACGATGAGCATGGTCTTCTGCTTGAATTATATCGCCTGGAGTCCATGATAGCTCAGCAAAGATGACTGTACTTGCAGCTGTCAAAGTTAAGCTAACACCTCCCGCTTTGATTGATAACTGCTCACCATTGAAACTTAAGTTATATCACACTAGGAAAACAACTTTGAGAAAAAGGAAGCCATCCAATATAAAAAGTATCCAAAGTGATATACCACTGCTGCTTTAATATCATCTTTCTCTTGAAAATCTGTAACCAAAGCATGCCTTGATGATGCCGGGGTACCACCATCAATTCGAATGCAAGCAACTTTCTTCTTCTGGAATTTGATAATTGCATATGAGAATGCATCAATCTTGAATAAGGCTCAATGAAAATAAAATCTTACCTGAAGGTATTGATGTATGGAAGCGATCATGTGCTGATGGTGTGCAAATATTAGAAACTTGCAAACTGCCTGCAACAATGAGTAGAGAATGTTGAAACACCTGACACGGGGTGGTAAAATCATGGACTACAATACAATCTATCTGAGCATCAGTACACTTTTACTGGAGAAGGATTTAAAGCTTTAAAAGACAAGAAGGCCAAAAAAAAAAAACAGAACAAGGTAGTGAAACACAGTGCAGGGATATAGAAAACTCCTGGCCCTAGATAGAGTGGAATCACAGAAAAGGAATTGCATAGTTATAGTGATTAACTGACCAGATTTGAACCAGACCCACAACATAGTAACTAGGCCCAACTGCATAAGCTGAACCAAAGTAGAGGTATAACAACTGGGTCATTATATGTGGTTGAACCCAACTTAAATTTTTCCTTCAAAACCAAGCTCAAGAACAAGCCCAGGGCCTTGATGATGTACTTATAATTCAGCCCAAGAGAGGCCTATTGCATGTCAGGATCATCACAATCAACCACGAAAATTAACATCCTCACACTGCCAAATAGTTGGAAAGTCTAATTATAGCTACATGTATGCATGCACAGGATCAAAGAACTTAAGAGCCTGACACATTTTGAACTTTAATTAATTGATAAATCCAGATAGAAACATTTCAAAAAAGAAAAGAAAAGATCCTCCAATAAGTCGTTAACTTGCTCAGTTCAATGTCAGGAATTGTAATTGATATATGACCATTCTTATGTAACTTATTCATCTCACTAGGTTTTAGTTCCAACCATCCTTTGATAGGGTGCATTTTAGTAATAAAGAAACAGCTGAACTTTTACCAATAATCCATTCAAAAGAGATAGCAACAACTAAAAAAGCAATATGCAAACAAAAGAATTACCTCAACAACAGTTCTCAAGTAATCTAGAACAGCTGGAATCTTAGCTTCTGCAGAGTCAGTATAGATCTGGAGTTCAATTACAGGGACAAGAAAAGGGCTTAACAAGATTAGTTCAACAACAGAAGAGCTAAGAAAAATACAGCAATAAAACATATTTGGACAGTCCACGTAGAACCATGTTCAAAACTCATTAACCTCAAGGTCCTCAACAAAAAGAAAAGTACAAATTTGATGATGTAGTTCACAGACCTTATTGATGAAATTCTTCTCAGAGAATTCAAGTTTGTCAAGGATCTGCAGGCCTTGATTTTGTTTTTTATTACCTCCAACTATAAAGAAACATAGCAAATAAGATAACCATAGAAATAAACTTATTAAGACTCATGGTCCTCTATTGAGATAAAACATTGTATGGGAAAGATATCTTGGCAAGGAACTCTGTCCAGATGTATGCCATAAAAAGTTTTAACCAGAAAATAAGATTCTGGGAAGATATTTGGCTCGGCAACAATCCCCTAAAAGATCGATTTCCGACAATGTATTCTATTTCCTCAGATAAGGAAGCTTCGGTTAGGAAAGTTAGAAATGAAACTAAAGGAGTCCAAGGATGGGATTTGGGATTTAGATGTGACATAAACGACTGGGAAATTGATGAACTGTCTAGCCTAGTATCTAGGCTTGAACCAGTAAAGCTAGATGGGGACGAGGCAGACCTCTTGATATAGAAACCCGAAAGCAGATGGTACCTTCAACATGACATCATTCTACAAAATCCTTTAGTCGGTTCGCCTGGATACTAACCCTGTCTTTAAGATTATTTGGGAGGCCCCAACACCCTATAGAGTCAGTTTTTTTAGCTGGGAAGCATGCCTACACAAGATCCACTGATGTGTCGTAGGGATATGATGATGACATTTTCTTGGGTCCTACGTATGAAGATCCAGAAAATATTGATGGGGGTTTTTGAGAGAATCATGAAGATATGGGAAGTTATTCTGTTAGTGCTTTTAGTAGGTTTTAGTATAATTAATAAAACAATAGTCGGCGGAAGCAACGACTAATCTTTACTCTAAAATAACTGTTTTACTAAATATACTAAAACTAGTAACAGAATAACTTCCCATGTCTTCATGATTCTCTCAAGACCCCCATCAATATTTTATGGATCTTCATATGTAGGGACCCACAGCCATGTCATCATCATATCCCTAGGACACATAATCCACACTCAAGACAGACTTCAGAGATGCGGAATACCAGTGGTGAACAGATGCTACATGTGTAAAAAGGCATGTGAGACAGCTCCCCATCTACTGTTTACCTGCGATTTGGCAATAAGGGTGTGGTCGGGATTCTTGGAACTTTTTGGGGTCTCTTGGGTCTTTCCGAGCTCGGTAGAAGCATGTATAATGTCTTGGGAGAGCACTAGCAAGAGACCAAAGATAAAGTTGCTGTGGCAAGTGGTTCTATTTGCGGTCGTCATGTGGAGTATATGGAAAGAAATAAATAGCAGGGTATTCTATGGGCAGGAACAGGATGCGGACAAATTTATAGTCAACATTAAAGCCTTAATCTTCTCATGGGTTTCCCCTAATAAACTGTTCATGGGAACCAGATGCCAGGACTTAATCTTCTTTTGGGAATCCCTCCTTGGTGATATGACTATGTTAGGATGGGAGGGATTTTGAGACGGCAATCTTGATAGCCAGTTTTAGCTTTAGACATGAGTTTTATTTTGCGTTTGTTCATATTATATACTTGTAAATTTTTTGCCTTTTGGCGTATATAATAAAATTTGAATTTCCCCTCAAAAAAAAAAAAGAAGAGTGGTCCAGAAAGATTACAAGTAAATGTAGAGAGCATGTCAAACAGTACCAAGTTTCCAAAGTTGTTCCGCATGTTATGCATCAAAACTAGCTACAGGTGCAATTTCCCGCGTAATTTGCTATCAAGTTTCCATAAGACTTTAAAGGAAAAAAATTTGGGGAAGCCCTCAGAAGAGAATAAACTTTGAAGGATTGACATTACGACATTACCTCACGAAATAGAGCATTAATTTACTTCATGTCTTTTTCAGCCAAATCCAGGAAAACCTGAGAAATAGCAGAGGATTATGCATGGAGGGCTTGCAAATTAAATGTAATAAAAACTCCTATAGGTGCTTCTTGTGCCACAATACAACCAGAAATATCAAATGACACCACTCCTCGTTTAGGGAACATGACATCAAGCATAATGGGAGTAGCAAACTTTACTTGTTGTCTGCGCTTCACAGGAAGCTCTGAAAGAACATCTTTCTTAAGCCTATGAATCATCACAGTTGCTTTTATCAAATTGTGCAGCTCGTCATGCTTACTTGCACCTTTGTAGATTCCAAATATACCCTGGAAGAACAAGATAATTAAGAGATTCCCATACTGAAATAATTAACAGAAGATTACATATCAAAGTAGTATTTAAAGAGAGAAAGAAATTAAACTTACATCCTTGCAGTATCGATTTCCATACTCGTGAACATTTTTGTATACATCAGGATACAATGCTTCCAGCTGAGTTACAAAAAACAAATATTGAACTTAAGGATGGTAATATATTTATTAAGTAGCATTGAGAAGTCAAATTATCTGTAAAACAATATAACATTAAACTCACCTGTTTGAATAGCTCAATAGGCCGTGACAAAGCGGGAGTCCCACTGAGCAGAATCACATATTGAGCTTTCTAAAATGTTAAAACATTGTTAACATTTTACATATCGATGTAAAAAATCAAAACAGGAAAAGAAAAGATGAACATAGAGAAAAAGCATTTGTAGATTATTATCTGCAATTGCCAAATGACTGCTTACAGACAAATAACTTGAATGAGCAGCAGATGGGATGGTTTATATGACATAATCTACTTCATAGGGAATGGATCGTTTTATTTTTCATGGACTGGCATTCGTGAAGCCACTAATAAATTGTGAGCTGGTGGCGCAAGCTATCCTTGGGGTTGGGGCCAAATAGACTTTCTAAGCTGATCCAGCACATAGAGGAGGCCAACGAAGATACAAACATAGGTTAACTGTTTCATTGGCTCATCAAAAAATTAGGAAATCTTTCCATCAATAGATTTTACTATTAACCATTCTTTTCAAATTGTCATCCCAAGTCTATTTATGATTTCATCTCAATATCTGCAAATGTGAGTGTTTATGACTCTTTACATAAAAATGGAAAATGCATGTACTCTTTTAGAATCAAGAAAAGAGAACCTGTAGAACTGGAATGGACGCTCTTGTCCTCTTTGCTTGAGCATTTTTTTTAAGAAGTGTGACTCATCTGCAATCACAATCTGAACAAAAAAATATTGTTATTGCAAAATAGGGGAGGAAAATCCTGAATAAAAGGGCCTAGGGAACTAAATTCCCTTGATTGTACTCATTTCTGGCTTTATCTTTCCTGGTCTACTCATCCATCTCAACATCATCTCTGTCACATCCTTCTACGAATACGTTGTTTCTTGACTTGACACCCAAAATTTATCCCCATAAAATATGGCTAGTTTTATTTTGATTTTTTTCTTTTAAAATCTCTCACTTAGAGTATGTTTGATTGATACCGTCACATAACATACTTCAGCGCCAAGCCTCAACTTTAGCCATCCCAAACTAACTCGATAGTTCACATGAATCACATCCTTGTCTATCTCTCTATTTTTATTGATGGTTGCAAAGAAGTAATCTCCAATTTCCCCTTTTTTTTTTTCTTTTTTTTTTTTTTTTTTTTTCATATACAAGTCGGTCAGCTGATTTTATTCTTTCATTGCTCAAGTGAAGCAGTTTATTGCTCTGCCAATCCATATTTAATATTTTAAGTTTCAATATGAGGAGCATTATCAATATGCATGGACAGGGAAATGCAAACTAATAGAATAAAGAGACACACAAATACAAGAAAAACCACACATTGTACTTGCCTTCAATTTTGAAGCCATAATAAGTGAATGTTGTAATTTAGATATAACATCATAAGAGATAATGTTGAATACACCATCGAGATGAATGGTTCCTTTCGCATTTGTGGGTACTATCGTGAACCCTCCCTTGTTTGATCCGGAACTCTGGGATAACACCACCTGCAAACACCGTATTCTCGAGTCATTTCCAAGTAAATATAAACCTACACCTACTAGTTGCAAATTAATTGTTGTGGAAGCCATCAAACACACACAAATAACTGAAATTATATTAATCAAAAACTACTGTTACAATGAGGTTCGGCCTTATTTTATAGCCTCTTTAGGTCGGCTGCTACCAGAAACCCTAAAACTATAATCTACTAAAAACAATAAAGTACTAAAAGACCTCCTACTCTTTTAAGGAAACGAGCCTCCCCGGACGCTTGTGAGTTTGATGTCCAAACGCGCTACGCGCGTAACAAACTCATTTTGCCTATACACGTGAGAGTTGCTAAATTATGTAGCGCACAAACACATATAAATCAAATATAAGAATAAAATAGATATTATGTGGACCCACTGAGGACGATACATGTATTGATGTTGATATAGATGATGTATATATCAGCGTCACAAAAAATCAGTCCTTAGATCAACTTAATGCGATTCCTTTGACAGTGTAAACCAAGTGTAAATAAATAAATTGGAATAGGGTTTAGGAGTATAACTAGTATTTTAGAAAAATTTAAAAAAAAATAATAAGGACGGACGGTGTGACAGCTCGGAGCTGTCACTCTCTCTCTCTCTCTTTCTCTCCCTTTCTCTCTCATATATTCTAGGGGTTAGCGCCCCTTAGCCAGCCCAAATGGCTTAAGGGGGCAGCCCCTTAGAAGCTAGTATAGATGAGAATAATAACTAAATAAATCCTAAAATATCTAAGAAGATAATAACTAAAGCAAATTTAAGGACAAGTGTCATGGGAAACCTTTAAGGTAGGGGTTTAAAGTATTGAGGAAGAGCAAGTACCATGGATGATGGAGAGAAGTCGTAGTCTGCGCTATACGGCACAATTAGTGTCGCACGGCACAATCTGTGCCATACGGCACATATTCTGCCTAAAATTAAACCTTTCAAAACTCCTTACTCCCACATCGAAATATGGCCTTAGATTGTTTTCATAGTTTGGGAGGAGGTAGAGATTGTACCGTGCGACACAGTCTGTGCCATACAGCAGAGATTGTGACGCTGCCTCCTCCCTCAAACCCCTTGCTCCCGCCCCAAATCTAGGACCGGAGGGAGGGTGCCAATGGTACTTGCCCTAACCTCAAAAAATATTTTTTTTACTTGTTTAAGGTGTCCATAACACCTGCCCTCATAATATATGGCCTCAAAGCTTATCAAAATTGTGTAAGTGGACCCCATATGATCTACTCCTTATTCACATCACTATATCCACAAAAAGATAACAAGCAGAACACAACAAAAAAAGACTATTGAACACTTACCAGTATATCGTTTGAAGGGATATTCAGCCATTGTTGAATCATCTGCAAAAAGCAGATCATTAAAGGCATTTATACCAGATATTCCATATTAATGTATATTAATTAACTTGAGCCACCGAGAATTTAAGGGACATGTCTATGTAGAGGCTTACAGAAGCCCAGTGTAACCGCAAGGAAGCTGGGGTGAGAACAAGAACAGGCCAAGAGTCACGAATGCATCCTGCAAACGCAATTGCCTGCAGAAATAAAAAATGTCAATATTTGAAGCAATAGATTAAATGACCACTACTGGAAATTATAAAATAATTACCAACATTCTATTACTCCAAGGATTGAACTTTACTTTGTATAGAAACTACAATGTAAAAGGTTGAATATGACAATCCTAATTGCTTTGTAAAACTCTTGTTGCTAAACATTCCTAGTCTGTTTGGACAAGGGATTTTAGAGAGAGATTTTGTGGGGACCAGGGATTTTGAGGAAAAATATAACATGATTTTTCCACCAAATTCCTGGTCCCTACAAAATCCCTTCCCCAAATCCCTTGTCCAAACAGACTATCAAGTTTTTCTTCGTCAAAGAAGTACGTGTTAGGAATTTTGACAAAATAGTTGTAATTAGTGGGTATTCCGTTAATTGGTGGAAACACCACTAATGGAGTGGTAATTCCACTAATTAGTGGGTTTTGTAGTATTAACTCTTACTATAAATAGCAAGGGTGATGGTGCTGGAAGATAACCCAAGTAAGAGATGTGAGGTTGTAAGTTATCAACCTTGGGAGGGTGGGACCAAGGTTGATGAAGCAAGAGAAAAACTTGTGAGTGAGTGATTGTGTGGTTTGCTTTGTAATCCTTTTGATATTAGTGAAAGTAATTATTTTTTGACTTGGAGATAGCCAAATAGTGGTGAACTACGTAAATCTCATCATTGTGCGGTCTTGATCGCATGTGAAAGTGCTAGATTTCTACAGTACAGATATAAGCCACGATAAATAAAACAATAATACTTTTTGGACCGACTATTTTACAAAAGTGGTGTCTGATGCTTATGTGGCAGGATGGGACCTACAACTTTTTCCCTTCCAAAAGTATTTTGAAGGAGTTTTCAATCTACATAGCAGTAGGACCCGCCCTACCACATAAGCATCGGGCACCACTTTTGTAAAGTGGTCGGTCCAAACAGCACTGTTGGTAAACAATAAAGTTTTTTGGACCGATGCTTTTACAAAACCCACGCCAGACGCTTATGTGGCATGATGGGACCCACCACTTTTTTTCTCCCAAAAGTGTTTTGAAGGGTGTTCAACTTATGTGGCAGTGGGACTCACTATGCCACATAAGTGTCGGACATCCGTTTTGTAAAACAGTCTGTCCAAATAGCACACTCTTAAGGTAAAACGAGAAGAAAAAATAAAAAAAAAATAATGATTTCCTACATCACTATACTCTTGAAATAAGAGTTTATGCAGTTATTATGCACAATCTTGCTGTCTTCAATCCAGACCACAAACTCAATTTACAGCAGAGAGAACTTGAGAAACCATTAAAGCGGCTATACGTGTTTACTTTAATTCCAAGGGATCAGAACTACCACATGCAAGCAGTGGCGGAGCCACGTTGAAGGGTGGGGGGCGTCTTTTGAAGATTCTTATGTTTTTGGTATTAAAAATATCATTAGGTTTATAATTTATATACAAAATTTATACTTGGGCCCGGCCTTAAAAAGTGCTGTTAACATGAATAGCCTTTTTACCTCTTTCTTGTAGGTCCTGTCTAAATTACCATATAAATATATCACTAATTCCTACAAAGAACCTATACAAGTTGAGGCCCACAAAAAATTGCAGGATGTAAATATTAATAAGATACCAAACAAGGCCTAAAAAGTAGAAAACGGAAGATAACCATTCAGATCCATTTTTCAACCAATCAGTCGGATATCAAGACCTACACTTTGGACAACCATGTTTCCAACCACTTTAACAAGTGGTTTTTCATATATGCAATAGATTAACCGTGAGAAATCAATTTTAATCCAAACAGCTTTATACTCAATTTAATTTAATTAATAACATAATTTTGAAACAATATCCGAGAGTAAACAATAAGTAGGATTCATCACCCATTCGTTGCCCAACCAACAAGGAGATGATCTAAAGGCTAATTTATCATGAATATATTCTCTTTCCAATATAGATTTTCCCTACTAATTTAGGTCATTCTAAACTTTGTAAATTAACAGTTAAATGAATGTGTGGAAAAACACATTAGTTTGCTACCAAATGTTCCACTATTTGCCTATTTGGGAGCATAGGGTATCAATAGTCTGGGATGGATAAATGGCTTTTGGGCTGACCCGGAATTCGTTTGTGGGGGATTGGGGTGTTTACATCATTTGGGTTGGGAGCATTACCTAGGGTTGTTACTAGTATAGGCTAGATCAATAGGCTTTTGGTCTGACCTATAATCCACTTGTGGGAGCTTGGGCTGTATTGCAAATGCATCTTCAATGATCTGGGCTTTCCTCTTATACAATAGGGATATTTTAAGAGAAATTTTAAAGGCAACCCCGAAATCTTATTGGCAGGCCCAATAACATAACAAAATGCAAATTCAGAGTAGGGGATGCCTACAACCGGGGCCTGGCAATAAGATTTCAGGGGATGCCTTTAAAATTTGGCAGGCCCAGTAGTTTGGACTTGGTCAATTCGGTTTGACTCCACAATTACTAGTGGCAATTCCTATTTTAGTTAAACCATTTCATCATGTAAAACATTCTTTCCCATTTGATGGAAGAGGGCATTGGCTCTTCCAAATGTCCAAAAGACTATCAATTAATTCATTTTTAGATATTCCCACATATTTCGTAAATCATTTTGTAGTTTTCAAAAGAAAATTTTTGATTTCGAATTGGAGGGTGCCAATAAAATTAGGGCCTGCCAACAACAACAACAACAAATACAAATTTGGAGGGTGTCTGTAACCGGGGCCTGCCAATAAAATTTTGGAGGGCCCCCATAAAACAACTCTAACAATAATAGGATTGTGCTTGGGTTGGTTTCTAAGAAAATTTTGCTTGAGAACTTGAGCAAACTAATTGAACCCGCCACTAAATGTTATGGCTGCTCTTTTAAAATTTCCCATTAAGTTCGGATGTTCGATCAAATCATATGAACCAGCATGGTTAAACCTACTTCTTTAGTCGGGCTTAGTCCTAGTTACTATATTATGGGCCAGGCTCAAATCTTCCTTGTTAATAAGTGCAGGCCCAACAATGCCAATTCTTTCTCTGATCTCTCATCTGTCCTTATTTTGGTTTTTTATATATATAATCTCTTAATAGTCTGTTTGGCCAAGGGATTTTGTGGGGACCAAAGATTTAGTGGAAAAATCAGGTTATATTTTTTCTCAAAATCCCTGGTCCCCACAAAATCCCTCCCTAAAATCCCTTGTCCAAACAGACTATAAATTTATTTTGAAACAAGGGGCTTGCCTCGGTGGTTGTTACCTTTTCTCCTTTGGGAGAGGTCTTAGGTTCTCTTCAACTGCTTGTGTGGTGCTCTGGTGTTCGCTTAACAAGTGTTATGAGTATTTTCCATAAAAAAAATAAAATTATAATCACAAGAGAAGGTTTTTTATTGCCCTAATTATAGTACAATCTCTTTAATTTTATAAGCACAAATTAATATGTTTTTCTGTTCACTTTATTATGCTGAGCCCATAAGACCAGTTCAAATCTTTTACAGGCCAGATACTTCTCTATATCCTCTTGTTGTATTACTACTTTGATCTGTGCCTTTTTCAGCCACAAAAATATTTACATTATGTAAAATGACACAAAAATATTTACATTATGTTTCTCAATTTAGTCGTCTCTAATACTTTTTTTTTTTTTTCTTATTCTTTTTTATGTATTTTTAAACAAGTGGATGCCCAAATTGGACCTGTGGGTGCCAAAATTGACGTCCTCGTGTGGAAAGCAGTCGGGCATGAAAGCATCATCGATGTTTTGGTTTCCAGTTTCCACAAAATCAGCGCATTGCGCGGGAAATTCCGAATTGTGTGAAATCCGAATCAGTTTATGGTATACTGTTTATGGGCTTCGATCATTCATAAGTTGTGAGAAAAATGTATTTTTCTTGCCTTGGACATTAAATGGGCCCCTTCATTTTTTGCATTTACAAATTTGAACCTAGTATATATTTGCTATCAACAGTACCAAACTTTACTAGTATCATCATAACTTTAAATATTTGCACTTAATTTGAGCATATATATATATATATATGCTCAAAGGGATGAGGTATATTGCATCCCTTTAAAACACCTCATTATACTAGTACACCCCCATATATGAAGGAGGATGATCCGAAGTTGATATTGGTGAGGATGATATTCTCACCATGTAGATCAACATATCTAGAATTAATCCGTTTTAAAACTCCTAATCCTCTCAATTTGGTCTTTATGGCATATTCGAGGTGTCTTTTTTTATATTGTTGATTTCC
This sequence comes from Macleaya cordata, assembly GCA_002174775.1. Classification (NCBI taxonomy): domain Eukaryota; kingdom Viridiplantae; phylum Streptophyta; class Magnoliopsida; order Ranunculales; family Papaveraceae; genus Macleaya; species Macleaya cordata. The sequence continues at coordinate 104,261 of MVGT01002520.1, forward strand.
AACAAATTTTCAGTGGGAGTATACCGTTAGTAGTCTTAGCTAGAATGGATTGATTTTCTGGGTATGATGATCTAGATAGTGAGGAGAATGTCATCATGTAATATCGGTCCTTAAATTATCTCTATGTAGGCATGTACACATATGAGGTTAAGTTTGACAAAAAAAGAAAAGAAAAAAAAAAAAAAGAAAAGGCAACGCTAAGAAGTTCAAACCTAAGTATCCAGAGCACGACGTAAGAACGAGAACCAGAGCATCAAAGCGTGGCTCATAGTGGGAGCATCACCTATATATCAACATTCTAGTTACTAAAGTTCAAACAGAAAAAATAAAATAAAAAGAAATAAAAAGTTCAGCATGGAAAACCTTTTATAACCGTTGAGCCTAGAGGTGGCAATTTGACCCGTGACCCTACCCTAACTCGACCCGCCAGCTAAACATATAAGGTTAGGGTTTGAATTTTTTTGACCATTTACCCCTTCAAACCTGTTAAGGTTAGGATCGACCCTAACCCGTTTCATTGTTTTACAAAAAAAATGCTAAACTGATAGGGTTAAGGTTTGAAAAATTAACACATTTCATAAACTAATCAAGGTTAGAGTTTGATAATCTTGACCTGTTAACCCGCCTAGGGTCCACGCTAATCGGACTGTATTTGAGCCCAAGACTCCTATTAAATGACAAAGTCGAATCTAGTTATTAAAGGTCGTAACTGGTAAAAATTTCAAAAGGGTATAACAGTAATTTTGATATCTGTACTGGAAAGGCAATGCGTATGTAATTGTACTTCCTTCTTGTTTCTCTCGTACGTCAATGAGAGCTTCTATAAACACACAGCATCTTCTTCCCTCCTGAAGTCAAACAGAGATATAGAGAGAGAGAAAAAAAAAAAAAGAGATTGTGAAAGTGAGCGGAAGCTAATCGGAGTTGTTGACTCTTCCAGCGGAGCGGACATTTTCTCGGTGAGTCTTTCCATCTTCTTGGCGACTTCCATAGAAATTGCACTATTGAATTTCTCTGATAGAACTCTTTTTATGTTTGATCATAACTTTGTTCTTTTCTATTCGATCAATTACAAAAGAATTTTGAAGGTCTTTTTTTTACTTAAGCAATTATGATTATTAATTAGTTCCTAACTCGATCTTACTTTGGATTTTGTTGATGGAATTTGAAATTATGTTATTCGGTTGTTGCATGCATAATTGTGATTAACAATCTTCAAAGAACTGTTTTTAAACAAAGATTAGTCTTTTTATTCAAATGACAATTGATCAAGTTAGGGAACTTCCTAGGTTTCTAGAGGTAATTTGTGTGATGAAGTAAACTGGGTTCTTGAAAATTCTTCATTTTAACCTGAAAATCTTTAATTTAGAGTATCTTGTTCCAAAGATTATGGTTTTTTTACTGTAGTTAGTGAAATAATTAGTGGGTTCTTGAAAAATCTCCATTTTAACCTGAAAATCTTAAATTTAGAGTAGCTTGTTCCAAAGATTATGACTTTATTTATTGTAGTTAGTGAAATAATTAGTGGGTTCTTGAAAAATCTCCATTTTAACGTGAAAGTCTTTGATTTAGAGTATCTTGTTCCAAAGATTATGGTTTTATTTTTTGTAGTTAGTGAAATAATTAGTGGGTTTGATTTGAGGAGGATCTAAAGCTGTAATTGGTATTTTCCCTAGTGAGAAATGGAAAAGGAGCAAGAACTAGAGTGGATTGAAGCACAGAAGATTGTAATAAGTGAGGACCTTTTGGCTGCAGCTAAAAAGCAGCTTAAGTTTCTTGCAACTATCGATCGATACCGGTGCCTCTACGACGGTGGACCAGTTTTACGCAGGGCTATTTACAGGTACATATCCTAAAGAACCTAAAACATGTTCTTTCTGCAATTGGTTTATTCATGGTTCCTACCTGGTACATATTTCTTGGACAACATTGTTTTCTATGTTTTGAAAGAACTGCAAAAACATCTTCACTACTGATATTTTGCAATTTTGGGTGTCTAACTTGTGAATATTGTATCTGACATAAAACATCTGGTTACAAACTCTAGCTTTGAATTATGAATCAAATAAGAGCTTGGTAAAAATCCAAAAGGTTTTTTAAGTTTGTCAACAATATAGTTTTATGAAGTTTCAGTTTCAAATTTCAATATGACCAGTAATCGACTATGGAGTAAATAAACTCTTAAATTTACATGAGCAAAACTATGTAGGCATCATTAAGAAGTTCCAATCCAAAGACCTCACAGATGCACAACAGTAGAGCCCAAGGCTCCCGTAAAGTCACATGCAATTAATAACGTGGTACCTGGTAACTTTTGAATTAAATCAAATAAGAGATTGGTAAAAATCCAAAAGGGTAAACCTCAAAAATTTCAAGTTCAAAGTGAATTATGAATCTATGATGCACTCAAGACTACTGATTGATTTCAGTTAAGTACTATGTGTAAGAGTATAGATGATGTGGTGGTTTCAACATCATCATATCACTATCAATGGATTAGGATTGCTAGTGTTTTGGATTAATTTGGATTAGGAGTGTTAGATTGATTAGAACTTAATAGGTTAAGTTTGGGTAAGTTAGTTATCCGGAGTTTATTTATGTTTAGGACTCTTTAATTAATCTTCTATATAAACACAAAGATGGGTCATTGTAATTCACCTAACTCATCCTAACTATTTATTTGATAAAGATTACTTCATTAAAAATCTCATACCATGTAAAGGTTGGAAGTTCAATTGGTCGGTCTTTAGTCCTTTGTGGGATATGTTTCCCTGGAGCTAATCACTAATCAGCAGTCCTAACCAAATTAATCTTCTTTATAAATAAGACAGAAGAAAGATTGTGAAATTGCAAATTAGAGAGTTATCTTTAATGGCGCTGTATGCTTTTTTATGTCCTTTTTCAGTAAACACATACTGTGCTTAAAACATGACACAGTCAAACCATTTGCGTGCAACTTGATTCACCCACTCAACACAGATAGTTTGTTTCTACGATATTGTGGTTCTATTGTTAGGAAGAATGATGATTGGTTGTCTTCGGTCTTGTGATTGTTTCAAATGACAATATACAGGTACAAGACTTGTTGGCTTCCATTGCTTGCCAAACATGCTGAGGCTGAGATTTCAGAAGGCCCTTTGGTTGTTCCTCTTGATTGCGAATGGGTTTGGCACTGTCACAGGCTCAATCCAGTAGGTTTCCAAATGAGGAATATGAATTTATTTTATTTTTATTGGGTATTAGGATGGGATTAGTCATGCTTTGGGATTCTTTTTTCTGCTTTGTTATTTAGGTACGGTACAAAGCCGACTGTGAGGAATTCTATGGGCAAATCCTGGACAACCGAAATGTTATATCCATGGTTCAAGGGGAATCCACTAAGCAAACTGAAGAAATATGGCATCGGCTATACCCAGAAGAGCCATATGAGCTAGACCTGAGCAGCCCTTTCACAGAGAATGCTTCTGAAATGCTTTTGGATGCTCTAGAAAGTACCAAATATGATCTGGTTTCAGCTGTTAAAAGGCAGGGCACTTTCTTTTACCAGGTAAGTGAGGGGATTTCAATGGGTGTTTCATTTTTCATTTTCCACAATGTCGAAGATCAATTACCAAATAAATTGCCATCTTCCAGTTCCACCAATATATATAATACTAAAATGAATATATAGAACTTTCTTAAGCTGATGACATTAATTTTTTATCGATAAATGAATTGTATTCTAAGAAAGGTGTACATTAAAAGTACATATATAAAAATAACCCCCATCATCTTATTGTGTTTATTTCTTTTATATTTTTGACAGGTATCCAGACCCAACATGAATCATGATCTCTTTCTGGAAGGAGCTGTAGCCAGATATAAAGGGTTTCTTCATCTTATCAAGAGAAACAAGGAGAAGTCTATTAGGCGGTTCTGCGTTCCGACTTATGATATTGATCTTATATGGCACACTCACCAACTGCATCCTGTCTCTTACTGTAAAGAGGTGGTTGAAGCTACTGGCAAGTTGTTAGAGCATGATGACACAGATTCCAACAGAAGCAAAGGGCAGAAGCTTGATGTTGGATTTTCAGGAACTACTAACCAGTGGGAAGAGACATTCGGTTCTAGGTACTGGAGGGCAGGGGCAATGTATAGAGGCACTGCTCCATCACCTCTTGCATTCGTTCCATGGCAATCGAATACCGTGAGCAAGAAAGCCGTTCCTTTTAGTGAGTCTCAGAAAATAATTCAGCTTCCTAAGACAGAGGTTGTAGAGGTAGGCTACTAATACCTTTTGATGAATTTTCTCTTGTGTATTAGATACATAGTCTGCAAGTTCTTGAACATATAAGCATCTACATGAATAAATTGCTGTGGGAATATTTATTTCTAACATAAGTTATGAGTCAACATAATATTTTCAGTTTTCAAAAGTTAAGTGAGGAGCTCTCAAGTTTAGCCTTTTGTCTTGTTCATATTTTAGGTTCTTTTGGAGATTGTGGCAGTAAGAGATTTACCAGTCGGACACAAGGGTAGCATCTTTGTCCTTTTCAGTAAGAAAAAGCCCGATGCTTTCTTCAGCGTAAAGAGAAGACTTAATATTTTGTCCGTGTCTGGGGAGAAGCAGGCTGCTGCTTTCCAATGTGAGCCTACTGGAGAGCTTTTCTTTGAACTTATGTTCCATTCACCTTCCAGCTTACCCATATCAAAGCGAGCCAAAACCATTGGCACAACATCAATCCCTATGCAGGATTTACTAGATCCAGTTTCTAAGCTATCAGTGGAAAAATGGTTTCAGTTGGTACCGAGTTCTGGCAGCCAGAACTCCAAACCAATCTCTCTGCGTATTGCTGTCTCCACCATTATTCCAATTCCAGCGCCACATGTGCTTCACATGGTCCGATCACGACCATTCGCAAAGAATTCCTGTTTCTTCCCCCTTCCTGGAAGTATCCAACATACTAAAACTTGGACATCTATCGTGGATGAAGCTGGCAATGAGATCCTCAATATCCAGATGAGGTGTGAAATCTTGCATTTCAGTTTTGTGTTCTTTTGCAAATAGGACTTGTGCAAACACACTTGTGTTAGTTTATACAAGTAGTAGTTTACAAGGTATTTGTCATCAAATGCTTCAAGCAAAATTGATGTTCTTTCCCTGATCAATTCATTGGTCTGCATGGAAGTTTTAATACTAACAACCTAATATGAAGGCCTTAACTGTATTAGTTGCTGGTTTTCTATGCATTTCAGGGATTCAAAGAAAACAGAGACAAGAAGCAATTTCATTTCAAAGAAAGAGGTTATTGGCATAATAGGAGTGTCCGGTGAAACACGTGTTCTAGCAGAGTATGTGGGGACAGGTTGGTCTCTAATGGATTCTAATTGGTCCTTTCAGCTTCAGAACAAATCCAGTGAGCAGGGCAATGTCATTGAGCTCAGAGGTGACAGGATGGTAAGCATCTTCATCATTCCAATTGTGGTCGTTTCCTTTTCCTCTCCTTATTCACAGGGAGATGTGCAAGATTATTTGTTCCTTGAACCCCATCATTCTATTAGCTAGGGGCTCCACACAATAGTTTCACGGCTTACCTGGATTTGTCACTTAGTTTTGTATACTTGTGATATAGGTGAAACTTTTCCCTGGTAGAATGCTGGAATATGAACAAAAGAACTGTGAGAGGCAAAAAATTGAGTCCGACTTCGTTACAGTTGTTGAATTCTCTGCAGAAGAACCATATGGCAAGGCACTTGCATTGCTTAACTTGAAATCTGGACTTCTCAAGGTATTATACCTCTTTACTTAATATTTTCTTAACAAAAGTCTCCTCTATGTACTTATATAATCAAATTCTCAATGAACAGGTCAAAGAAGAATGGTTTGTTTTACCTGGGATCACATTGACTTTTATACTTTCTGATATTCTGAAAAAAGAAGGTTACATTGGTTTAGTTGCCAATGGAGGAAATTTAAAGAAGATGCCTGGTTTAAGTGAAGATGTTGAAGGGTGCAATGTGGAAGCCAGAAGCAGCAACAACTTGGCATTGGAAAAGGAGGCGGAGGTAGTGAAGGTAGCTGAGCAAGGCTGTGAAGTGGCGCCTGAGAAAGGCATAGATGGATTTTGCAGGGACGAAGCGTGCATCAAAGAGTACGAAAATGTGGTTAACAGTGGTGGCTGTGGGGGATGTGGTGGTGGTGGTGGCTGTGGAAGCGGCTGCGGAAACATGGTAAACAGTGGAGGGTGCGGTGGTTGTGGTGGTGGTGGTGGCTGTGGAGGTGGCTGCGGAAACATGGTAAACAGTGGAGGTTGCGGTGGATGTGGTGGTGGCTGTGGGGGATGTGGTGGTGGAGGCTGTGGAAATATGGCAAAGTGTGGAGGCTGTGGTGGTTGTGGTGGGGGCTGTGGCAATAATATGAAGCACAGCGGTACTCCCTCCGTCGTCGATGGGCCTGCAATATGATGCAGGTGGCCGGAGATTGGGCTTCATGAAGTGGTGGTGCCTAACTTCCTACGTATATATATTGTGTATGATGAGGTGGTGATTGTATATAAATAAGCTTCTCCTCATAGTAATTGTGTTTATTATGTTCACGTATGATGTGTATGATAATCAGGTTCAAGACAACAATAATAATAATAAACTGGTGTTTCATATTAAAAAAGTTCATATGAAATTGAAGGTTTGTAAATGTTCTTCAAGTCTTCTTTTACTATATTCCTTGATAATATGAGTCAAATTACAGCCATATCTGGGTGTACTCATTTACATTAGAATTCTTTTTTTTTTTTTTTTTAATTACATTGGAATTCCACCAAATCCTGATTCCTTCCATGCAGACCCATTCAATTATTTACCATCTACTGGACTCTACTCTTTTCTCTCTCTCTCTCTCTCTCTCTCTCTCTCTCTCTCTCTCTCTCTCTCTCTCTCTCTCTCTCTCTCCCTCTTTTTTCCCCTCTCACATTAAGGATAATAAAACAGTCAAGTCAGTCAAGTCAAGAGGTTTAATTGGAATAGTTTGAGCTGACATTCAAGTTGTTACCCAATTTGCTTGTAATTTTCACTATGTTTGATTAATTTACTAGTAACTGGATCTCCCTCAATTTCAGCTTAACTCTTTGCTGTGAAAGTGTTTGTTTTTTCTGATTGTTTAGGTTTATTAGTTGGAGGCATAATCAGAGATTCTATTGAGATAACATCAAATCCCTTCTTCAATGGAAAGACCTTTGATTCAACCAAAGATATGGTGTTGAAATGTATAAGATTGTATTGGATTTGTCTCCAAATATATTGGAATATATCGAAATGTTTCATAATATTTTGACTTTCGAGGTGTTTGTAAGTTATAATGTTTTGATATTATATCGTATCGTTTTCGACAAATGTATCAGTTTTTAAACAAATGATACATTCAATCAGAAAGAGATTTTAAACCATGACTGCCTTATGACTAGTCCGAACTGTTAAAAGTTTTGCAAATTAACGGGTGGGAGACGGAATCTGATGTGTAACCAGTAGGTTTGCCTCTTCATCAGATTTGGGTCGAGACGAGTCGAGTAGACTCGCCTCTCGGTTTTGAGTAGAGACGAGTCAACCGAGTCAAATTGGTGAACTATTCAAGCGACAATTCCGATTCCTCGGTCATTCAATTTCCCCCCAAATCCAACCACGGTCTTAAAGCTGTCCAATACCACTAGTGTGAATCCAACAAAAGTCTCCCTCTCTCTTCTTCTTTCATTCGCAAATTCAAATTTTCTTCAACGGATGAAACCGCTTCAATTCCACTCCAAAACCTCCCCTTTCTCTAAACCCTTCCCGGGAAACCTAAAATCCAAAAGCAAAAAAAGAAGCAAAAGAATCAATCAAACAAAAAACCTAAGGAGAGAAAATGGAGTTAGATGACGACTGGGATTTCAGCGCGGAAGAACTCGATTCTATAGAAAGAGACGCTCTAAGAACGATTTCAGAGAGGAAATCATCCTCCGCAACCGCCTCCATTAGTTCCTCTCATTCTTCTTCTCAAGAATCTCACCCCTACAACAAAAAGGTTAAAACTTATAACTTCTTTCTTCTAGGGTTTCTAAGAATTCAAAAGTGTCAAAATTAGGTCTTCATTTCCTAACAATCAGTACTTAAAAAGACTGACTGACTCTGAATCAGGTTCATAATTTGCCTCCTCCTCCTACGACTAAATCCTTCCCCTTGTTGTTCGCTCCTGGCGGCGAACTTGGCGGCCAACTTGGTTGGTCTCTCTCTCTCTCTCTCTCTATATATATATATATATAAACACACATCATCTACAATGAATAATTATGGGTTTTATGTGTTCAAGATAAGGACTATGTAAAGGAGCAGCCAAAGCTTTCTATCAAGCTTTTTCTTCATGCTAGTGGAAATATCGCTGCAAAGTTTCAATATAACCAAGTATGTTATATTATGTTCATCCTCCTTTTTTTTTTTTCCAATTAGTTGAGAGTTTGTTTATTGTTAATACCCTAATTTTATCTTACTCCAGGTTGTCGTAAGTGCTTTCCACAATATCCCTAAAGCTAGTTGGTATGCGAAAGAAAGGTACCATTTTTCGTTGAATGCAATTTTTTTTTGAAACATTAATGTCTCTGTCTGAATTTCGACGTGCAAAAGCATTTTGAGGTTGTTTCCTTCCCTTGATGGGTTTTCTGATGAAACTTGCAGATTGTGGATGTTTCCAATATCCTCTTTGTCATGTGCTGAAAAGGTTCTCAGTGAAATAAGTGGGATTAGTGTTGAGGTCAAACCGCTCTCTCGCTTCATATGTTCTGTTTTAATGCAATGAAATTTTATTTCAAGAGTTAATGAATATTTGTTTACTGTCTAGTGTCAATTCGTCCCTAAAATGTAAAATCTGTAATTGTTGTATTTTAGATCTTTTTCCTGTCAGCAGGATGTGATCTGTGCCATATAAGAATGTGATATGTTAATACATTGTGATAGCTTAAGTTCATTTTATTTTGCTTGCTTTGTTGATACATGTTTGCCAGGTAGAGAAGTTAGATCCCCTGGTACACCGAGCTATTGTTGCTGCCTCGGGTATTCCAGATCTACGCGGTAAATGTTGTTCTTTACTTCTTTTATATTACATTGATGATCTTAACTCTGTCTCTAATGCTTTATGAAATATGTGGGTCTATCATTTTTTAACAGTTTGGTGCAGAGAAGCTATCTACTTTGGATGCTAATTTTTTTCTCTTTGCTTGTACGTCTTTGTCTTCAAATGTTTTATACTAACACTAAAAACTTTTCAACTAGATTTATATGATAGGATGCCAAGCTCTATTGAATCAAAGCTCCTGCCGTTTCAGCGAGATGGAGTTAGGTATGTAGCATCACCTTTTTTGGATTGTTCAATCTAAATTGTTCTAAGATTATCTGTTGGTTCAGCGTAGTGATTGTTGATTTGAGATATATCTTCAATGATTACTTTTTTTTTTCTTGCTTGTGCTGTTAGGTTTGTGTTGCAGCATGGAGGACGTGTCCTCTTAGCCGATGAGATGGGCCTCGGAAAAACTTTGCAGGCAGGGAATTCATATACCTCAATTACTTTAGCATCTCTTGTATATTTGATACGTAAAAGTGACTTATCTTTTGGGATAGGGTCATACGGATGGATGGATTATCACATGTAATAACAATAGTTTGATCAAGATATTTTTTGAGCAAGCAAGCTTTCCAGTGCTCTATACAATGTATCATGACTTGCATGTGGTAGTTCTGATCCCTAGGAATTAAAGTAAACACATATAACCATTTTATGGTTTTTCAAGTTCTCTCTGCTGTAAATTGAGTTTGTGCCTGGATTGAAGATTTTACAGCTATATTGTGCATAACTG
>MVGT01002520.1:114232-176918 GCA_002174775.1 Macleaya cordata
AATCTGTTTGTTAGTTTTTTGTTTTTCTCCTTTTACCTTCACCTCAAACAGCTTTAGAATGTTTGGACCACTTTGTCCTTGGAGTTTCTAATTTCAAGTTTCAGTATTGAAAACAGTGGTTTACCCATTCTAAATTATCATTTAGTACCTCCTCCTTCAGTTGTTGCTTTTCATTGATGGTTGCTTATATTCATACTTCCTTGACACAGAAAAACTTGAAGTTAAGCACCAATAGTTTTACAGTGCAATTAGTATTGTCATATTTGACCTTTAACATTGTAGTTTCTACATAAAGTAAAGTTCAATCACTGAAATAATAAATGTTGGCAATTATTTTATAATTTTCAGTAGTGGTCATGTATCTATTGCTTCACATATTGACATTTTCTATTTCTGCAGGCAATTGCATTTGCAGCATGCATTCGTGACTCTTGGCCTGTTCTTGTTCTCACCCCATCTTCCTTGCGTTTACACTGGGCTTCTGTAAGCCTCCACATAGACATGTCCCTTAAATTCTCGGTGTCCCAAGTTAATTAACATACATTAACATGGAATCTCTGGTATAAATGCCTTTAGTGATCTGCTTTTTTGCAGATGATTCAACAATGGCTGAATATTCCTTCAAATGATATACTGGTAAGTGTTCAATAGTCTTTTTTGTTGTGTTCTGCTTGTTATCTTTTTGTGGATATAGTGTTGTGAGTTATTGACTTATGGAAGCGAATGTGGTTAGGTTTATATTTACTTGGTAATGAATCGAGATTATGGTGTTTGCAGGTGGTGTTATCCCAGTGTCCAGGATCAAACAAGGGAGGGTTCACAATAGTACCCTCAAATGCGAAAGGAACCATTCATCTCGATGGTGTATTCAACATTATCTCTTATGATGTTGTACCTAAATTACAGCATTCAATTATGGCTTCAAATTTTAAGGCATGTACAATGTCTGGTTTTTTCTAGTATTTGTGTCTCTTTATTCTATTAGTTTGCATTTCCCTGTCCATGCATATTGATAACGCTCCTCATGTTGAAACTTGAAATATGGATTGGCAAAACAATAAACTGCTTCACTTGAGCATTAAAAAATAAATAAAATCAGCTCATTTATTTGTAGATGAAAAAAAAAAGGAAATTGGAGGTTACTTCTTTCCAATCATCCATAAAAATGGAGAGATTGACAAGGATGTGAACTATCGAGTTAGTTTGGGATGGTTAAAGTTGAGGCTTGGATCTGAAGTATGTTTTGTGGCAATATCAATCAAACATACCAAGAGAAATTTTAAAAGAAAAAAAAGAAAAGAAAAATTAAAACTAGCCATATTTTATGGGCTAAATGTTGGGTGTCAAGAAACTAGGTATTCATAGAATGGATGTGACAGAGATGATGATGTTGAGATGGATGAGTAGTCCAGTAAAGATAAAGTCAGAAATGAGTACAATCGAGGGAATTTAGTTAACTAGGCTCTTTTATTCAGGATTGTCCTCCCCTAGATTTCAATAACAATTTTTTTGTTCAGATTGTGATTGCAGATGAGTCGCACTTCTTAAAGAATGCTCAAGCAAAGAGGACAAGCGCGTCCATTCCAGTTCTACAGGTTCTCTTTTTTTTTTTTTTTTACAAAAGAGTACATGCACTTTCCATTTTCTATGTAAAGATTCATAAACACTCACATTTGCAGATATTGAGATGAAATCATAAATAGACTTGGGATGACACAATTTGAAAAGAGTGGTTAGTAATAAAAGCTGTTGATGAAAAGATTTCCTAATTTTTTGGCGAGACAATGAAACAGTTAACCTATGTCTGTATTCTCATTGGCCTCTATATGTGCTGGATCAACTTGGAAAGACTATTTGGCCCAACCCCAAGGATGTTAAGGAAAATCTCTGAGACTAAATCTGGAATTATTAATAATAAGCTATAAATGCTTTTTCTCTATGCTCATATTTTCTTTTCCTGTTTGATTTTTAAATCGATATGGAAAATGTTAACAATGTTTTAACATTTTAGAAAGCTCAATATGTGATTCTGCTCAGTGGGACTCCAGCTTTATCACGGCCTATTGAGCTTTTCAAACAGGTGAGTTTAATGTTATCGTGTTCTACTTATAGTTTGACTTCTCAATGCTACTTAAGAAATATATTACCATCCTTTAAGTTCAATATTTGTTTTTTGTAACTCTTCAGTTGGAAGCATTGTATCCTGATGTATACAAAAATGTTCATGAGTATGGAAATCGATACTGCAAGGGTGTAAGTTTTAATTTCTTTATCTCTTTAACTACTACTTTTATGTGTAATCTTCTGTTTATTATTTCAGTATGTGAATCTCTTAATCATCTTGTTCTTTCAGAGCATATTTGGAATCTACCAAGGTGCAAGTAATCATGACGAGCTGCACAATTTGATAAAAGCAACTGTGATGATTCGTAGGCTTAAGAAAGATGTTCTTTCAGAGCTTCCTGTGAAGCGCAGACAACAAGTAAAGTTGCTACTCCCATTATGCATGATGCCATGTTCCCTAAACGAGGAGTGCTGTCATTTGATATTTCTAGTTGTATTGTGGCACAAGAAGCACGGTAATTGTTTTTATTATTTAATTTGCAAGCCCTCCGTTCATTATTCTTCTGCTATTTCTCAGGTTTTCCTGGATTTGGCTGAAAAGGACATGAAGCAAATTAATGCTCTGTTTCGTGAGGTAATGTCAATCCTTTAAAGTTTATTCTCTTCTGAGGACTTCCCTGAAAAAGTTTTCTTTCGAGTCTAATGGAAACTTGATAGTAAATTATGCGGGTAATTGCACCTGTAGCTAGTTTTGATGCATAACATGCATAACAACTTTGGAAATTGGTACTGTTTGAAATGCTCTCTACATTTACTTATAATCTTTCTGGACCGCTCTTAATTTCTTGTTAAAACTTTTTATGGCGTACATCTGGACAGAATTCCTTGCGAAGATAATCTTTCCGAACCAAGTTCATTTCTATGATTATCTTATTTGCTGTGTTTCTATATAGTTGGAGGTAATAAAAAACAAAATCAAGGCCTGCAGATCCAAGGAGGAAGTTGACAAACTTAAATTCTCTGAGAAGAATCTCATCAATAAGGTATGCGAACTACACCATAAATTTTGTACTTTTCTTCATGTTGAGGACCTTGAGGTTAATTCATTTTGAGCATGGTTCTGCGTGGACTGTCCAAACATATTTTATTGCTGTATTTTTCTTAGCTCTTCTGTTGTTGAACTAATCTTGTTAAACCATTTTCTTGTCCCTGTCATTGAACTCCAGATCTATACTGATTCTGCAGAAGCTAAGATTCCAGCTGTTCTAGATTACTTGGGAACTGTTGTTGAGGTAATTCTCTTGTTTTGCATATTGCTTTTTTAGTTGTTGCTTTCTCTTTTGAATGGCTTATTGGTAAAAGTTCAGCTGTTTCATAATTACTAAAATGCAACCTATCAAAGTATGGTTGGAACTAAAACCTAGTGAGATGAATAAGTTACATAAGAATGGTCATATATCAATTACAATTCCTGACATTGAGCTGAGTAGGTTAACGACTTCTTGGAGGATCTTTTCTTTTCTTTTTTGAAATGCTTCTATCTGGATTTATCAATTAATTAAAGTTCAAAATGTGTCAGACTCTTAAGTTCTTTGATCCTGTACATGCATACATGTAGCTATAATTAGACTTTCCAACTATTTGGCAGTGTGAGGATGTTAATTTTCGTGGTTGATTGTGATGATCCTGACATGCAATAGGCCTCACTTGGGCTGAATTATAAGTACATCATCAAGGCCCTGGGCTTGTTCTTGAGCTTGGTTTTGAAGGAAAAATTTAAGTTAGGTTCAACCACATATAATGACCCAGTTGTTATACCTCTACTTTGGTTCAACTTAGGCAGTTAGGCCTAGTTACTATGTTGTCGGTCGGGCTCAAATCTGGCCAGTTAATCACTATAACTATGTAATTCCTTTTCTGTGATTCCACTCTAACTAGGGCCAGGACTTTTCTATATTCCAAAACTGTGTTTCACTACCTTGTTCTGTGTGTTTTTTAGGCCATTTTGTCTCTTAAAGCTTTAAATCCTTCTCCAGTCGAAGTGTAGTGATGCTCAAATAGACTGTATTATAGGTCCATGATTTTACCACCCCCTGACAGGTGTTTCAACATTCTCTACTCATTGTTGCAGGCAGGTTGCAAGTTTCTAATATTTGCACACCATCAGCCCATGATCGATTCCATACATCAATACCTTCAGGTAAGATTTTATTTTCATTGAGCCTTATACAAGATTGATGCATTCTCATATGCAATTATCAAATTCCAGAAGAAGAAAGTTGGTTGCATTCGAATTGACGGTGGTACTCCGGCATCATCAAGGCATGCTTTGGTTACAGATTTTCAAGAGAAAGATGATATTAAAGCAGCAGTGGTATATCACTTGGATACTTTTTATTTTGGATGGTTTCCTCTTTTTCAAGTTGTTTTCCTATTGTGATATAAGTTTCAATGGTGAACGTTCATTGTGCAGTTATCTATCAAAGCGGGAGGTGTTGGTTTAACTTTGACAGCCGCAAGTACAGTCATCTTTGCTGAGCTATCATGGACTCCAGGTGATATAATTCAAGCAGAAGACCGTGCTCATCGTATTGGTCAGGTAACGTCTATAATAATTTGGAACAGTCAAAAAAATACGTGAACTATTTGGGTAGTTCACAAACTTGGGATGTATAATACGTGAACCTTTTGTAGGTCCAAAAATGTTCTTAGGTCTGAAGTTGAAAATGCAGCCATATTGATAAATTCATGTATAATTAGAAAACTTAAGAAGGTACGAAGTACAAACCACTCATATGGTAGGCCATAGACCATCTCTTTGATGAGCACATCTTAACTGCCGGATTCATGGTTGCTCAACTGCAGTTGCAATTTTTTTTTTTGCCCCCCTAACTTTTAGCTGTGGACTGGGTACTTGAGATCCTCTGGTTGATCCTATATAGGTTGTCCATCTAAGAGGCTGCCCTTTGTTTAGAATGCCTGGAACTGTATTTGTGGATTGTGTGGTAACATCTTTAATCTAGTTTGTTAGAATAAATTGAACTATTGAAGAATATTATTAGATTGTTTAGAATGCCTGGAACTGTATTTGTGGATTGTGTGGTAACATCTTTAATCTAGTTTGTTAGAATAAATTGAACTATTGAAGAATATTATTAGATTTTCAGTTAGCATGTTAAATGATAATAGAACTCACTGAATTGTTTAAAAGGTTTACTTTGAACTATAATATGCTTCCTGTGATTTGTTGGGCTGTGCACAAATGGCAGGTATCATCGGTTAATATATATTTCCTGCTAGCAAATGACACGGTTGATGACATAATCTGGTATGCTCTTGTCACATAGATTATGCTTGGTCAAAGATTATCATTTTGGTTGTGGAGGGGCCTAATATGTGGTCTTCTGTCCAGGGATGTTGTTCAGAGCAAGTTGGAAAACTTGGGTCAGGTAATTTACTTTCTCAAAAGAAAATACTTTCTCTCATTCTTAGTATCTATGTCTTGTAAAATTCTTCTGGTACTTGTTTTACTTGGGGTCTAATCACTCTTTACTCACTGAGTTTCATCTTAGGGGAGCCTGAGAGCTCTCTAACCCCTGAAAGATAGGTAAACACTTTTTGGTCACACCCTAACCTGATCTGCGTTATGGTCCAGTTTAAGATACCTCTTTCCTGTTAGGGCCTCACCATGGATATTTGTTCTCAACAAGAAAACATCTCCCTACAAGGGGATTGTCGTGGACACTTTATAGTTTATTACTATGGTGGTTTGGTTGGTTGCTACTAATTGGTTTTTGATAATTTTTTGTGGGGAAACAAAAAAACAAAAGATGCTCGATGGTCATGAGAATACATTGGAAGTCTCAGACAGCCAACTGAGAAGCAGCCCCATGAAGCAGAAAATGCTCGACTCCCAACCAAGAAGCAGCCCTTCAAAGCAGAGAACACTTGACTCTTTTATGAAACGCTGTCAGACTTCTGCAACCAATGAAATTGCCGCCTCGGAACATCTTCCCAAACTCAAATATCCCAGAAACTGAAGTATTATTCAACACCAAGTCTTATGTATATGTATCTGTACCTGCACTCCACACGTAAATACACCCCTTCCTTTTTGCTTTTTCTTTTTTTGATTTGTACCCCTTTTGTTGTCTACTTATGCATTTAGAACTCAATAATTTTGAAATGATAAAAACCATATTAGTTTGCTGAAACGAGAATGAAAAAAGGTGAAGTATTTTTCGATTTTTTTTTTTTTTGTATGGTTTTAACATTATAAAACAAATTAAAAATGAACACTGGGTTCAAAGTTAGAGAGTGATAGGGCACCTGAAATTCCACTATGATACGCTTCCGCTTTCCGATGCAACACTGGTTGCAAAAATTAAATATTGCGGAAGCATTAACCTTCAATCACACTAATAACCTTAACTCATCTTATTCATCATCAAAATTGATCTTTACAAGAGGGATCGACCCTAAAGAAATCTAATTCCCAAGCAAACAAGCTTTCTAAAAATATAAAGAGCCCGGATCATAGTACAATGTTATTTGTACATTTTATATGTATAGTGGCATGTGGGATCCATATGCTGTTGATCTAAAGGTTGATATTTTTTGATAATGTTCTCTTCACCTTGTAGATTATCCTCACCAAAAATCAAATCATTCTAAAACTGGTAGTCCCATTAAAAATTGACTTTTTTTTTCTCATCGTTCATTGTTCACCGTTAATTTTTAATCAATTTTCCATTAATTTTTGATGAGGTTAAAAATTTTAGAATGATATGATTTTTGTTAAAGATGTTCTACTCATCTTGTAGATCATTCTCACAAAAAATTAGCCATTGGTTCCTCACCATGTGGGCCCCACAACTAATGTAAAAATAACGATGTACAAGTAAGGCCGTACACGGATCCGTTCTCAAATATAAAATACTAAAACTGTTCCTAGTCTTTTAAGAAATATAAATAACAATCAAGATTCTTTCCAAAACAAATAAAACACCTAATGAATTCCTAAGATCTTAGATCTCCTTGATATTAGAAAGAAATCTCCCAAAAAAAATAGTGGGGCTGCAAGTGGACCCCACGTGATCTGCTCATGATTCACATCACTTTCTTTCTCTCATTTATCTGTCTATTAGGGTGTTTGACAGACAGACAGAGAATTCAGTAAGTTATAATTAGAAGCTAATTTGGTTAAAGGAAAATAATATTCATCAGGGCCCTCGGCTTCTTCTCATCACAGACTTTTCTCCTAGAGCTTTCAATGAGACATTGCTATTCATATGAGGAATTGCTTGAATATACCTCGAAGCCGAATCATCATCCCAAAGTTTCTTTGAAGTTGCAGTCTTCGGGTCATAACAAGAGAGAATTCCATTGTGCAACAATAGAACTTCATTCTTCTTTGTAAGTGCGAATGGCTGATAGGAGGTACCCATGACCGGGCCTTCCCATGCTATACTGAACTCCCTACTCCAACTCCAACTCCATGAGTGGTACTCCTCCTGCTCTTTCACGTCGTAATCACTATGCTTGATCTTCTTCTTCTTCTTCTTTAATGCCCATATGTCGAGATATTTACCTTCATTTATATAAACAATACATACGTACCCTCCCAACAACCGGAGTCCAACAAAGGCCGACTTACACATTCCAAAACAAGGTGGTGATGGAAGCAATCGGAACTCCTCATCTGCCAAATCGAAGGCCACAACCTTCCTTTCCCCGACGTCCAACCAATAAAGAGCTCCATTTGCATAAATACTACTTGAACAGAAGAAGTGGGTGATTTCTCCTTTGCTTCTCCACGCACTGCCCCCCCTGCCAAGAGTGTATACTTGGACATGTCCTAAGAAGGAGGGTTGGTCGAATTCGTAGTAGATTCTAACAACTTTGTACTCATCAGTGGAAAGATTATAACCGAATCCACTCACTAGATCATGACATGACGAATCCTGTCTTTCGCGGGTGGTTAATTTTGGAAGATAAACATATTCTCCAGTGATGGGATTGCAAATATAGACAGGGTCATCAATTCCATGGTGGGGTACAAAGAAACAAACCAAACCATTGCAAGAACCAAGCATGACATGGATAAAGGCTCGATTAGTAATAGGAGGATGGTCGATCTTTGTAAGTGTCTTGTAAGAATAATAATAGTCATTATTATGCTCATCATCATCATCATCATCATCATCATCATCAATACTATTATTATTAATCTCATCATATTGCCCTCCATAGTAGAGTTGGACTGCGCCCTTAAACTTCCTGTAGTGTAACCCAATGGAGAAAAGGAGACCCACCTTAGTATTGTGGAGGAGACTTTGCCATGTTTTGCATACAAGTTTGCACTGGTAGACCGACTCAACAGGTAACCGGGAAAATATGTTTGATATGATATCTGGGTGAAGATTCTCCATCATCGGATCCAAACAACAACAGCAACAAAAAGCTTGAATTCAATCGAAATCGATCAATCAGTATGCTCTTTTCTTATTCGTTAATAAGAAATTAAATTACTTCGATTATTTCTTATATATAATAAAGATAGAGAGAGATCGAGCAAGGGCGGTGTAGATTTGATCCTAAATATAATAATATAATTAGAAACTTTCTAATAATCCGAAAGCCTTTAAAATTCTAGGGCTTAACGAGTTTGATTGCAACTCAAAACAGAGTTTTCCTTAATTATGAAAATCGGTGATGTACACGGCTTGAAATTTAAAAATTGAAACTAGAAAGCCCTAGAATATACCACGATGTTCCCCTGTCTCTCTAGTCGGCTGACCAGTAGTTGGACGACGTTAGTACCCCTCTCCACGCAGCAGAGGCAGCCGCCGTCTTCTTTCTTCTTTGATATCTATTCGGTTTCTCACTCTCTTTTTTTTGTTCTTGTTAAGAAAGAGGAGTTTCTCACTCTTAACCTTAGTATAAGGGTGACGCTACCGCTCCGGAACCACGCGCTTGCGCTCTGAATTACGCTCCTGCTCCGAAAGTATTTTAGAACTAAGAACATTTTTTAATCAGCCGCTTCGACGCTCCCGCTCCCACTTTCATTCTCGCTCCGACTCGCGCTCTGGTTACTTAGCTCTTAACTCTGCCCTCTTTTTTCTTTTTATTCTGAGGGTTAGGATAATATTGTATTTACAGCAAAATTGAAATCTAACGGCAGTGTAAATTATTCTTTTTCGTAAATTATTCCGTAGGTTTTTAACACTAGCACTACCCTTTATTTTAAAGGGAAAGGAACACTACCATGATGAAATGCTGACAAAAGTAAACCAAGTACTTGTTGCTCGTGAACTAGGAGAGTCTAATTTTGCTGCGGAACGGCTAAATTTTTGAGTATAATCAGGTTCAAGACAAGAATAATAATAATAATAATAATAATAAAAAAGTGGTGTTTCCTATTATAAAAGTTTATATGAAATTTTTTTAAAGAAAAAAAGTTTATTTGAAATTGAAGGTTTGGTAATGTTCTTCAAGTCTTCTTTTACTATATTCCTTGATAATTAATGTGAGTCAAATTACAGCCATTCTGGGTGTACTCATTTACATTCGAATTCTTTCTTTTTTTACATTGGAATTCCACCAAAACTTGATTCCTTACTTGCAGACCCATTCAATTATTTACCATCTACTGGGATCTACTCTCTTCTTTTTTTTTCCTCATATTATAAGGATAATAAAACAGTCAAGAGGAGTAAATGGAATAGTTTGAGCTGACGACATTCAAGTTGTTACCCAGATTGGTTGTAATTTTCACTATGGTTGTGCTTGGTTTCTCTAGAATTTTGGTGAAAATTCGCAGCTCAAAATATTATTTTATTTATTTTCATTGAGTAGATAAGTGCAATCATTACACTAAATTATATTAGTCCACCATATAAATATGGTAAAATAGGTTGTGAATATTTGTAGTCACAAAAATAGCTGCATTTACTCACCCTATTTTATCAAATTTATGTGGAGGACTACTACAATTTAGTGTAATGATTATATTTATATACTAACAATCAAAACAAATACAATAGAATTTTTATTATATTTGATTAATTTATTAGTAAATGGACCTCCCTTAATTCCAGGCTGCCAGCTTAACTCTTTGCTATGGAAATGCTTGTTATCTCTGATTGTTAGGTTTGTTAGTTGGAGGAATAATCAGAGTAAAGTCTACTGAGACACATCAAATCCCTTTCTTCAATGGAAAGACCATTGATTCAACCAAAGAAAGAAATGGTGGTCAGAGTTTAAGAAAAGGAAATGTATTGAAATGTATCAGATTGTGTAAGATTTGTATCCAAATATATATATTGGAATATATCAAATTGTATCGAAATGTTTTGACTTTGGAGGTGGGTGTTCTTAAATTCTAATGTTTCGACAATATATCGTTTCGACCAATATATAGATTTTTAAATAGATACATTCAATGGAAACGAGATTTTAAACCTGGACTGTCTTATGACGAGTCCGTACTGTTAAAAGTTTCGCAAATTAAGGGGTGGGAGGCCGAATCTGATGTGTGTAACCACCAGTAGGTTTGCCTCTTCATCAGATTTGGGACGAGACGAGTCGAGCAGACTTTCAAATTCCTCTCGGTTTTCAGTGGAGACGAGTCAACCGAGTCAAATTGGTGAACTATTCCCGCGTCAATTCCGATTCAACGGTCATTCAATTTCCCCTTAAATCCAACCACGGTCTTAAAACTGACCCACTCCTACTAATGTGAATCCAAGAAAAGTCTCCCTCTCTCTTCTTCTTTCCTTAGCAAAATCAAATTTAAAATGTAAAAAAAAGTCCTTATTTTGTAGGGGACTAATGATTAGTCTTTAAAAAATTATAGTTTTCTAATTTTAATCTCTAGAAATTAAAAAATATGTAAATAATTAAAAAAAAAATACTTAAGTTGCACTTGTTTATGTTTTCTAACTTTAAATCTCATAGTACCATCCCGTCAGAATAAAAAATATATTTTTGACCACTTTAGGAGCAAAATTGGATTTAATCTATTTATGTAAAATTTGTGAGAAATCGAATTTTCTTCGAAAATAAGTATTGTAGAGAAAATTATGAGTGACAAACAGAAAGTTATAGGCGAAATACAGTAGCAACATCAATTTAGATTTAGTTCTAGTTCAAGTTTCTCTCTTCTCTCTTTTGCAATTACAGATTTGAAATTGCTAAAATAATTTTAAGCTTGCAAATCATGTAGTTTAGATTGAAATTTATTTTTGTGATTTTTAATGCAAATTCGAACTTATAAATTATGTATTTTTATTGCAACATGGAGGGTGTGTACTCTTAGCCGATGAGATGGGCCTCGTAAAAACTTTGCAGTCATTGAATTCATATGCCTGGATTACTTGTGCAGCTCATGTATATTTGATACATCAAAGTGACTTACCTTTCAGGATAGTGCCATATAGATGGATGGATTATCACATGTAATCCTCCTAATAATAGTTTGATCGAGATATTTGTGGAGCAAGCAAGCTTGCAAGTGCTCAGTAATACAATGTATACTTGCATGCAGGGGCGGAGTCAGGATTTGAACCCAAGGGGGCCAATATAAAAAGGTTGGATATTTTCACCTAAATTTTTATATGTACACCCAACTTATTCTTACATTGTACTTACACCTCGCGTATGGGCATACATGGAGATCATCCAAGGCTGATTTTTTTTAATATTATTTTGTGAGGATAATATCCTCACCAAGTACATCATACTTACAAAAAAACTCACATTTTTCTAAAACTTGTAATATCATTGGAAGTTTGTTCAAAAATCAACTATAAAACATGCACTTCATAAATTTTAAAATTTCAATCTTTTGATGGGTTAAGAGTTTTAATATTATGCTTGTTTTATAAAGATAATCTACATGGTGAATAGATCATCCTCATCAAAATAAGAATTCTCGATCATCTCAACGAGGCTGCACAAACAGGGTGTGAGCATAACGTAAGAATAGGTGAGTGTAGATATACAAAGTAAGGTGGAAAGAAATATTAGGTCCCATAATACAAATTTATTGTACTTAGGGCCATTAGAAATTTTAAAAATTCTTAGGGGCCAGGTATAAATTTTTTTTTGATCAGAAAAAAGAGGCATGTATTAAGAAAGGCCACTGGTAACTACCATCCAGTTTTGGATAAGGGCTGTGAGGTGATATGGGCTGTTCAAAATAGGATAAGGGCCATAAGTGATATGGGCTGTTTTACCCAAAAAAAATATTATTTTGAGGTCCCTAGGAATTTTTTTATTTTTACTAACTACTTTTTCTTAAATTTATTTTTGGTGAAAAATACCTGTTGCCTTCTCCAGCAGCTCCAGTAGAACTTCTCGAGCATGGCCATCTTCTCCGGAATGGAAATGAACAAAAGGACCATTGTCCTACGGAATGGAAATGAACAAAAGGACCATTGTCCTAGTATATGTAACAGAACATATGCTCTAATGTTCATTTTCGTCGCGTAGAACATAACTTTGCCAAAAAAAAATATATATTTAAAATCATTTTTGTTAGTATGCTTAGAAAAATTTCAGTTGGGAACATAAATTTTAAGAATACAAAATGTTTTTTTCAGAACCACCACCACCATCACTAGTCCTATTATCGGATGATAGAGAACAAAGAGAGAGATAAATGAACATCATGTAAACTTCAATATTCTAAACTCTAAATTAAGCACATTAGTTATTAAGGCCGAAGTAAGTCAATATAAATCAAAAGAATAATGAAAATAACTAAACCATAATGCATATGTGATGAATTAAAACTTGAATAAATTATTAGTCAATTTGTCCTACGGAATGGAAATGAACAAACGGACCATTGTACTAGTATATGTAACCGAACATATGCTCTAATGTTCATTTTCGTCGCGTAGAACATAACTTTGCCAAAAACAAAATATATTTAAAATCATTTTTGTTAGTATGCTTAGAAAAATTTCAGTTGGGAACATAAATTTTAAGAATACAAAATGCTTTTTCCACCGTGTATCACATAAGGCCTAATGTTCATAACCCAAGCGCGGAACATGTGAAATGAAGTTCAGTTGCTGTATTTGGAACTTTAGCTATAATGGGCTACGATGTGGGGAGGAACATAACTTACGATATTCGGTTCCCGCTCTTGGAACATTACATAATTATTTGGAAAAGAAAAAGGTTCGGAAACATATGTTCCACCTCGGTAGAAAGAACATGGTATAGAATGTGCTACGTTTCTGGGTGGAACATAAGTTGTGATGTTCGGTTCCCGTACGTGGAACATTACATAATTATTTGAAAAATCTAAACTAAATTTCTGGAAAATATGTTCCACCTCGGTAGAAAGAACATGGTACAAAATGTGCCACGTTCGTTGGTGGAGCATTAGTTACGATGTTCGGTTTTTGGGAGTAGAACATTATTACATAAATTGGAAAACTGTTCGGGAACATATGTTCCACCTCAATATAAGTCCTCGAATGATATCTTTTTTCCTTATGATCCCTATAAATCCCACCTCTCTCACAACCAAATTCTAATTTAGATCCCTTTCCGGCTATAGTTGTCACCGACTTTGTAGTCACAACAACTATATTATGCTTCTTCCCGATTTCTTGACACCAATGAGTTATAGCTTTTCGTGACTCAAATACCTGTGTTAAACAAAACCAAATAGAGATTTAGCAATTATATTTCAGTAACTTTAATTCATGATTTGCTTAAAAATTAGATACACCAATCATACCTGGTCAGTAACAAAAAAAGAAGTATGGTCAGTTACAACAGAGTCACATTCAGGTTTAATCGGACTGCTTTTATCTACATTTGTGGCATATGCTGAATCGTCTTCCACCTTCGAACCCTACAACAACAAATATACACGAGTGAGTGAGGGAGTGTACAAAGCATGAGTTAGTGAACATTTTGTTCACATATTGTATTATGTTCGCTACAAAACATAAGTAAGTTCACCGATAAACATATGGCAATATGAACACCAACGAACATTTATCATATTGTTCACTTACATTTGGTAGAACATTAATCCTTTTGTTCACTTATCACTAGTAGAACATTTATCAAATTATTCCCTTTTCCTGGTCGAATATTTATCAACTTGTTCTCATATACTAGGTAGAACATTTATCATTTTGTTCACTTATCACTAATAGAACATTTGTGAAATTGTTCCCATTTTCTTGTTAAAATATTTATCATCTTGTTCCCATATACTGAGTAGAACATTTATCATTTTGTTCACTTATATTTAGTAGAACATTTGACATATTGTTCGCTTTTTCTGGGTGGAACATTTGTCATAGTGTTCCTCTATACCAGAAAGAACATTTATCTTATTGTTCCATCGTACCAGTAAGAACAAACAGCGAACGAAAAAAATAATAAATACAGTTTTGAACTTAAAAATTGAAGAATAAACTTGTTAGTAGGTTGTCTTACCTCAGATTTTTCTTGTTTGATTGGGTTGGAAGATCCAATAATCTCTTCCAAGTGTTTTGAGAAGAATCCTCCATTAATAGAGTTTTCTTTCCAACTTCATCACCATCCACAATGTTAATAACACCAAAATGATCCTACCGGAAAATGCTGTCGGTGACCGGAGAATTATGTTCGGAGGTTCATGAAGGGACAAAAATTGTATGGGGGAAGAAGAAGGGGTTTGATCGGTGGTAGTCGGTGGTTTTCTCTTTGGACAAAAACCTTACTATTTTCTAACAGCCCATATCCTAAGGTGTTTTTAATAAAATACTATATTAATTAAGGACCTTTTTATAATTTTTAAAATTTTAGTTGTAGTCAAACTGGTTTGACATTAGTTTGACTCACAGCCCTTATCCATATCCATATGGTCTATAACATGCCCCCTTTTTAAAACAACAAATATTCTCAATCTTTTTAGCTTTTATTTGTGGGCTCCATGGGAATTACTACGCTAATATATCACTAATCCCTACAAAAAGCCCAAACAAGATGAAACCTACAAATATTAGCAGAATACTAAGCATGGCCTAATTATATAGTTCATATGATTTCAATAGGCCTATTATCTAGGTTACATGAACAAATAAAGTAGTAGATATATCGTGCAATGGGCGTATGGTGGGAGCGTAGAATAACTGCTATGAACATCTCCACCAATGGGTTTAAAGCCCAAAATTATTATTACCATGTTTAAAGCTCAAAATTAAAGGTTTGTTTGTAACTACCACTAGTTAGTGATTAAAAATAAAAGCTATTTTATGTGGATCTGTCACTAATTAGTGGCAAAAAAATAAACAGACTATTAGGTTGTAGGTGCCCCCACTAAATACTTCTTTTGTTATTGGCAAGCCCCAATTCTGTTGACACATTCTTGTGAAGTTCAAACGACGAGTTTTAGAGAGAGAAGAATAAGGAGGCACTAGTTATTGTGCATTCATAGTTATTTGACTAAACGGGCCTGCCAACAACATTTTGGGCAAAGCCATAAAATTTTTTATTTTTCTTTGGGAAATTTTAAAGGCAAGCCCGTCAAGTTGGACTTAGTTAATTTGGTTTGACTCCACAATTATAGTGACAGTCTCTATTTTGGCTGGACCACTTCATTATGTAAAACCTTCTTCTCTATTTGATGGAAGATGGCATTGGGTCGTCCACTTGTCCAAAAGACCATCATCAATTCCTATTCAGGTTTTTCCACATGTTTCGAAATATATTTTGTAGTTTTGAAACGAAAAAATTCAATTTCGAATGGGGGTACCAAAAAGATTGGAGCCTGCGAACAATGGCAAATGCAAATTCGAGAACTGGGTCCTGCCAATAAGATTTTGGGTAATTTTAAAGGCACCCTCGAAATCTTATTGGTAGGCCCTATAACATAACAAAATGCAAATTCAGGGTAGGAGATGCCTACAACCGCCGCCTGCCAATAAGATTTCGGGGGGTGCCTTTAAAATCTCCCTAAGATTTTAGAGGGCACCTAGAAAAAGACTCTTTTTCTTTAGAAACTAAGCCCAAGAATAAGCCAGTCCAATTATTGTCTAAAAAGCAAGCCCAACTCACGGAAGATGAGTTTATAGTACAGCCCAAGCCCCACAACCTAACTGTAAATCAGACCAAAATCCCATACCATTAACATCCTATGGTCCCTTTATCAAAACATTAAATAACATTAATAAAACTCTAATCACCTTTCACATTCAATAAATAAAATACACATTATTATTATTATTTAAAAAATACACATGCTATTTTCAAGCACGTGTTTACGGCTAGGGTAGTTGAATAAATAAAACTATTCGTGAGATTCAATCTCACATCCACAACCTCTGCTTGAGGGAAAAAAGATGACAAATCAAACAAGCCCATGCGTGATAGGCCCAAAGACTATACGTATTTCCTGTTATCCAAAAAAATCTCTATGTGTTAGACTCAAAATAACGCCACAAATGAGAGAAAATGTTGAGAATAGTCTCATATGGAGAAAATAAAAACCTTCCAACCCTAAAGATCCTAAGTTATTCTACTCATTGCCAAATTTCCACCCAGATTCTTATGTAACCTAAAACCGAATTGAGCTATGAAAAGTATGTGGATAATTATTGTTAGCCCAAATGTGTTTATGTTTGACATTATTTTAGCCTCTTTGAATAACATTATAACTACTTTGTTAAGGCATTTTTTTTTTCTAGATACAACTAATCAATCCTTTTTCCCCACAGAGGGCTCTAGGTGAGTTGAGTTGTCCAACTCAATGACTTTGGGTGGACAGCTAAACCAAGACTACTCTAGGTTAATAACAGCATCATAACCAAATTAGAGGACCTTATTAATCCATCTTTTTTTTTTCTTTTTAGCAAATAGATGCATTATTTTGGAAGAAGTAGAATAAAGTTTTTAGGGTTTTTTTAAGCCCTCTATAGAATAGAACATGTGCCTCCTAAAGAACAACATCCCCACTTAACAACTTTCAACAACAAACCCTTGATTTGATTTTATTATCTTCTCTTTTTTTTCTCCTCTGATCAACACCAGATTAACTGTACTAATAAAGGTTGTAGGGACCTTCAATTTTAGACAAGTTTATACAACAAAAAAGGGTTCTTAGAGCTTTATCTTCTTACTGGAAGATTAAGACAACCTACAGGCCCAACCCATGACTCCATAGGGGACAATCTTGACAACCTTGAAGCCATTTTTCCTAACATGTTCCTCAAGACTCTAAATTCTAGCTAAAAAGGAAAAAAAAAATATCTAAACGATTGATTCGTATACTTAACGTGACCCATACACGTCGAGTAATTCGAGTTGTCGAAAAAGTATCAAACCTTAGAAATATAATGTCGAATTCAATAGTAAGACTTACAATTTGGACAATTATATTTTCAACCACTTTAATAATTAATTTTAACTAGTTAATTTTAACTAGTGATTAATGAAAAAATGATGTTTTTTCTTGCTAATTTCAGCTTTTAATCATCTTAATTAGGGGATTATATAGATTTGATATATGTGTTTAAAGGTGTTTATGAAATATCTCTAAGGAGATGGGATGTTCATAAAGTTCAAATATGATATGAGAGTGGTAGGTGGTGGCACCTGTAGTTACTTATAGCTAGAAAGAAGGGAAAGATATAGAGAGAGAGGGGCCAAAGTTATCTTCAAACCCTCATAATATTGAGGTGTGGCCAAAAGACTTCATGGCCAGCAAAAGAAATGGGAGTGCAAGGCTTTCATGATTTTTGGGGAATGAACAAATAGCCCCACTCACAACAACATATCATTGTACCTTTTTCTCTTTCTTTTTTTCTCACTTTTTCATTATTAAATTTATTTATTTATTTTAATTTGTTTACTTTGTTTTATTAATTTGAAAGAATTAAACTAGGGTTTGATAAAATAATCTACTGATTTGTGTACAAAATACCCTCTCTCCTAACTGGAAAGTTTAAGTAAACTTCTAAGCTCAACTTTGTCATCAACCCCTAACTTAATTATGACTTTTTGGTGGATATAATAAACAGTGAGGCTGGCACATGAACCTAACTAACCTAGTACAACTCACAAAATGGAGGTCGAGTGATGGATCTTCTTGATGGCCACTCCTACAATAAGATTTTAATCATAGGGAGGTCTGCTCACACCCTAAAGACTAGTCGGATGCTCTAAAAGACCCGGATACCCTAGATCTCAAAAAAAAAAAAGGAACCGAGCTAGAGATGAAACTAGAACTAATTTTATTAGAGGGAATATGATATGATCATATGAGGTGATTCCTAACCGTTAGATTAGAGCGTTTACAAAGAAAAGGCTCAAATCCAATGGCTAAAAATCAATCTCTCAGGCTGATTTTTCAGTTTAATTAAGACTGAAAAGTATGATTGATTGAAATATCTAAAGTACTATTGTAGCAAGAATTAGCTATCATTTTTTCCCTAAGCAAGAATTAACACATTGACTACCTGCATTTCCATATGTATTTATTAAAAAGGAAGAGCTTTATAGCTTACATGCCTATAAGATCTACATATAGACGATCTAAGAATTGATTTTTGATAAAGTTGTTCTCTTCACAATTTTAAATCATTCTCAAAAAAAAAATTATTTGTTTGTATAAAACTTCTAACTCTATCGAATATTGATTGGACCACTGTACACCGATTGAGGATGAGATTATCCATATATGTGAAGGATAAATATATCTAAAAAGTATAAGCCCATTTTTATGCCCATTTTTATGCGGGCCACCTAGATGATGGACCATAATTCCATAACCACAACCTGACAGATTATCACAGCCCTCGAGTAATCGACCATACCGGTAAGCAATTATTTGGATGGTTAGGGTTTATTTGATTCAAGTGTGTGTGGGTCTACTCTACTGATCTGTGAGAGCTTCCATACATATACGGTTGATGCACAAGTATTTTTTTTGTTCGTTTCTAATGTCTTGCAATGGCCTACGATCACTCGAGTGCATAGTATAGGATGTTCACGCACTTTAAATTAGGGCTTTTGTACATGTATCTATCACATCTACACTAATATACCTATATCACAAAATAAAACCTAAAAAGACCCCAACAACATGGTTGCAAGTCACTTCAACTTTTGAATTACCTCAACAAACATAATAAATCATTTCTAAACTAAAGAAGGATTTTCTTAACATGTGCCCTAAGGCACATGTTAAGTTTTTTAATTTTATGTTTTGTTTAGTTTCTTAAGGTTGTCCAAATGGGCTAATTTTTTGATATGTATATTTTTTATACTATTTGGATCATATCTAAAAAAATCAACTCAATCGGAGTCCTGTAGCACCCTCTAGCACCACGAACACTTAATTTAGACTTTAATAGTATGAATGAACGACTGACATTTAAAGTGATTTGTTTAGAGGGTTATATGTCTCTGATTGAGCTGATTTTTTGTGGACATCTTATAAATAATGATAATATTATGCTTACAAAAATTCAGCTGATTTGAAGACCTATAACTTGTAAAAAAATCCCTTCAAAAACAGCTGATTTAGTTGTAGATTTCCATGCAACTAAATGAGTAGTGCTGTTTGGACCGACCAAGTTATAAAAATTGTGTCCGATGCTTATGTGGCATGATCGGTTTTATTGTCATATAAGTTGAAAACCCTTTCAAAACATTATTGGGAGAGAAAAGTGGTGGATCCCACCCTGTCACATAAGCGTCTGACATCACTTTTGTAAAACCATCGGTTTAAAAAATATTATTGAGACTAAAATCTATGGTTCCTGTAGATTTTTATAGGATCCGTCGGTTTAGATGGATTCACCAAATTTACTCTAGACAATGAATAATGATTTTGTCTAGATTAATAACAAAACCAAAAATTGATGTAATCAACTTTTTTGTTTGTTCATCGTTCGTTTTTTCTCTTCTTTGTTGTCTTTAATATGTTAGCGGATTATATGGCTAAAGAAGTTGGGTTCTTCTACACCAAGCAGACTTGGTCATACAATCTACCAATTTTTTTTCGTAAATTTGTATCTTTTTACACTATTTAAATCTCATTAACGAACTTCAAATCAATAACATACTATATAAATAAAGAGTATCTAAAAGACTAAGCATCCATATGATTATATAGAGAAAAGAAACAGTAGGCACATGAAGTCTTATATTATTGTTCTATCCGCCGCGTGTATGTTTTAATAGGTGAAGAATGAAGTATTTTATTTTATTTTTTTAAAATCAATTTTGAGTCTTAACACATCTTTTAACTTTTCTCATTGGACTTAATCAAGAAAAGATAATGAATAAACTGCCAAGGTTTAATCTAACATAATTTTTTCCATCATTAAAAAAAAATGTTTCTCTAAATATAAGAACACAATAAACATTGACATGATATACAAGTACCCATAAGTCACGTACCCTGAGTCACGTACCCATTTACCTCGAGTATCTTTAATTTGCATAATTTTTTTTGTAATCCAAGGTATTCGGGTCACCACATAGTGCATCCGACTATTCTTTGGACTGTGAGTAGCTCCTCTCATCTACTCACAACTAAGTCAGAATTTAATTAGAGTGGCCATCAGAAAGATCGAACCCATGACACCCAGGTTGAAATTCAAGGGCTCAACCACTTAGCCATTCCCTGATGATTTATCTTTAATTTGCATATTCAAGATGCTTCCACATCAGGGGAAACCAATGCGAAAAAGTTTTAGAGGGATGAATAGCATTTTCCTTTATGTAATTTCTACGAATAAAACCACATTTTATACAAAATTTATTTATTATAATTCATGAACCTAATTATATCATCGTGAACCTCCATCAAGTAAGGTCTCTTAACAATGTATTTCTATAAGCCAATAAAGAATATTAGAATAAGATTATCATAAAAGCTTAAATTATAACACTAATTTCTTCCTTAAAAAGCAAAAAAATTTGGCAACTAAAAAGTTTTTTAATATTTTAGGTTAATTTATTTTAGCAGACCATTGAACCTAACCTAAGTACCTAGCCACATTTTCTGAGTACATTTTGTAATTAATTTAATTTACCCAAGTAAATTTTGTTTTTTTTTTGCTTAATTTCATTCCTCAAACAAAGAAGATTTTGTGAGTTTTGAAGGGATCTGAAAACCTTAATTCTTGCCCTAATTTGATTTCTATACTTTATTTTCTTAATAAAACCCAAATTACATGCATATCTTAAAGCACGTAATGTAGAAATGGGTCCCACAAGATGCGAGACGAGTCGCAGGTCGGCGAGCTTACCTCACACGCATGCCGGCTAAGGCACTCGTGTGGGTCCCCTGCTGAGGACGCTCCACGTGGGACCCTTCTTTTCTCTTTTTTTTTTATTTATTTTTATGTCTTTTTTTAGCTTTGAAAGTTAGATATATATTCAAATCAACCAAACCTATCAGGTTCGGTTACGAACCAACAATTTGAATCTTTTCGAACGTTGGAGGTTACAGAGTTGGTGAAAGTACGAATACGCCCTCTACGCCATGGTTTTTTTTTTAAATTGTAACGGTATTAACGGATATATCTAGGGTAGCCGTTATAAGGTATCTTTTTACGGTAATGCTTGAGTTACAGCAAATTCCTACAGAATTTGCTACCACTCAAGCATCCAACGGTCAAAGTGATTTGCATCTCCTCGTATTTCGCATCCCATCCTAAAGTGTTATGAATCTCACCGTGAAATGTGCCTGCTGTAGCAAATTTGGTAGGGATTTCGGTAGCCCTAGCACTACCGATCTTTTTAACTGTTTAATACGTGCCTGTGGTGGATGCATGTATGGTATCATCATGGTCCTTGCATGTATATATGCCATGCATGCATCTACCCCACACATTCTTCTCTCTATTTGATGGCATCACATGTAATTCTTGCTGTAAAGATATCAATGAAATATCCTTAGCCATTATTTATGATCATCAAAGCAAAAAAATTCAGTTTATTTAAACACTAGAAATTACTTAGAAAAAATAATTAAGATAAACTAAAAATTAGATAGTTTAGTGAGTTTTGCTACCCCACCTAACTCGCGGTGTGAAAAGCGTGTGCAATAGTTTTAGATTGCACGATTAGAAAAATGAATGGAGGTAGTCGTTGAATTTAAGTGTTTCACTTCCATAATTCATGGGATTGGGAAAAGAATTAGAACTACTACTCTAAGAGGGTGTTTGTTTTTTGTTGAGTCGGCGTCTGAAATTTGACTCGGCATCTGAGTCATGTTTAGTCAGATTTCAGGCTGTTTGTTTTTTCGTTAAGTTGCTGACTCGGTGAATCTGACTCACTAAAATCATCTGAGTCGGGGTGAATTTAGTCAGACAAAAATTATAGCTGAATAGAAAGATGGATATCTGATTGGACCAATTTACTATTCTATCCTCTTAACTTTTTAAAATGACGACGTTACCCTCGACAATCTAAAACTGGATTTCAACTCCACGCTCTGATTTCAAATCACGTTTCAATGCTTTCGCTCCGAAGGCATTTTAAAACTAAGAATATTTTTTAATCGGCCGCTCCAACGCTCCCGCTTTAGTTAACTACATTTTGTATTTTAATTATTATTAACTTAAATTTATTAGTGAATAAAAGATAATATAAAATTCACGTATTAAACATAACTCGCGCTAATAGACTCTATTATCAATTTTTTAACTTTAGGGTAAGGTAACTTTAGGGTAAAAGGTTTAGAGATCAAAATCATAGATTTTATGTTTACCAAAAGGGCAAAAAAGGAAAAAAAATCATAAATTTGATATCTTGATGAAGTGGGACTCAATCTGTACTATAATCTTGGTTTTCAGCTGGACCTAATCAATGTCATCATAAATTCATTCCTCCCACTTTCAACTTTAACCTTTTACTTTATTGATTTTTTATTTATTTTTTCTTTTTTAAACTTCGTCTCTCTAATCTAAGATTTTGACCGTTGGATGTTCGTACAATATTAATTGGTTAGGAAGGTAAGCCTTGGCAGTGGGCCATGGGCTGGATACTCGTGATCTAATTAAACAAACTATTATCTCAAAATTTGGAGGTCACGACTCCTAAGTTTAACTCCCCATTATGCGGGAAAAATTTGCAGAATACAAATTATCACAGTTGTATAGTGGTAGTTTGCATAGACAAATAAGGCCATATGTATCCTTATTAGCAGAGGAATATCATACTAAGCAGCTGATTTATCAATTTGAGTGGAAATAACTGCAGATGCGAATTTTCCCTGTATACCAAGCAGAGCCTAAGATCTTCCCTAAATAGTGTGAATTTAGGGGTTTGCTCTATATCACGAATTAGACAAATGTTCTAACAGGTTCGGATATTCTAATTATATAAAAAAAAAATTCATTGTCACCACAAAATAATGCTACATGCGTTCTTACAAGTTTTTATGTC
This sequence comes from Macleaya cordata, assembly GCA_002174775.1. Classification (NCBI taxonomy): domain Eukaryota; kingdom Viridiplantae; phylum Streptophyta; class Magnoliopsida; order Ranunculales; family Papaveraceae; genus Macleaya; species Macleaya cordata. The sequence goes on from MVGT01002520.1 coordinate 137,714, forward strand.
GGAGAAAGTCTAGCAATAACCCTCAAATTTTTTTCCGATATGTTAAATTTATAATAAAATTTATTTTTATAATAAAAAAATGGGGGATCGGACGGCTGTTCTTGCTAGTTGGGTTACGTATAAAATTGTGTCTATTGATGGAGACTAAAAGGGTTAAAGGACTGCATCGATCTTAAGATATCTTTACTATTAACAGATCATCAAATCAATGGGCGGAGGGAGCAATCTGATGGTTTGATGATCTATAATTGCTCTTATGAGCTGATCCAATGGCTAATTTTTAACAAATTCAATGCATATTTTTTTTTATTAATTTTCCAACTAACTTGTGATGAGGTTCGGAGTTTTAGAATCAATGAATTTCGAATATGATGATCTAGATGTCGATGATAAAATCCTCGTAAAAAATCAACCCTTGAGTCATGGGCCTAAAAGAAGCGTATAAGAACCAAAACATTGTTTGTCTCTTTTTTTTTTATATAAAAAAATAAGATTAAATACATATATTATTTTTTGATAGGTGGGACTAGTACCTAGGTTACAACAAGGCGAAGATACACCACAAAGAGGTGGATGATAAGCGCAGAGAAACTGTTAAGACAAGGCACAGAAGGCAATAAACTCACCACCAACAAGGAGACCCTGCCTCATTATTCTATCAAAAAAAATAATATTCCTGCCTCCTTGAACAATAAATATGCTCACAATTGAAATCTTTTTCTTCAGTTTAGTGCCCCCATAAACTTTGGTTTAAAGGAACCAATCTCAAAAAATTGCTGAAACTTTAGATCAAAGGCCAGTAAGGTTGCTGGTAACCGTTTTAACAACCATCTAACTATCCCATTAATTGAAAACGATACATTGCCTACTGATCATCTAATATAACTTTTTTCAGCAATTATCCCAAGTTTAAGTTTCATCAATCTACCTCCAACCACATCCACATATATCAATCACAAATTTTAATACTTTCAAATAATCTCGACCGTTGGATTCGACCGACCCTTTCGAAATTGGTTACAATTTTTTGCCTTAAAACGTAAGTTAGGGATATCATTGAAGAATAATGATCTTTTACCCTTTTAGGTATCTAACCCTCCTTTTGGCATCCAATGTTTGATTTTTTGGAAAAAAAAAAATCTATTAAAAATAACTTAATCATTAGAAAATTTGATGGAATAGATTAATATTTTGACTTTTTAATACTAGGGTTATGGGAGAAAATATTAGCTCGACTGTACATAGAGTTAGCATTCTTCGATCATGCCCATGATGCATGTGTTGCCTACTAGTAATAAGACGAGAAAATGAAGATATGAACAAGTTAGGTGATTTCGTAGTGCTGTTAAGAAAACATGTGGATCCACACATTTTGAAATTGTGTCTCAAAAGTGAGAAACTACTAAAAAAAAGGTTTTGGGATGTTAAGACTTCACTAACGTTTTGTGGGGTAATAGATATGACAAGTTCATGAGTCAAGAGCAGATTCAAAATACTTTTGAAAAATAATAATTTGAAAGATCTTAAGAAAGTGATTTTGTTAGTTTCAATCCCACCAAAACTTAAGGTACAAATGCTAATGTGTATCAACAAACATATCCCAAGTATTATGATACAAAAAAAGTTGTCAAGAACATGAGAAAAATTATTAAGAGAAAATTGTGATAGAATGATGAAAATTGATATTTCAACCCACGTTTTTTAGAAAAAATTATTAATTCAATCAATTTTATCAGTCAATTCTGTAAACCAAGCAGACGATTTGTAATATCCATTCTACATAGTATCGACTATTTTGTGAAATTTATATTTTTAATTATACAGAACTGATTGATTGGTAAGTTGAATTAGTAAAAATGTGAGCTAAAAATATTCACGGCCTTCTTATTATGATCAACCATCGTTTAAGCATTATTTTTTATTATTATTATTATTTTTTTTTGTAGCTGTTGGATGATTACAATGCAATACAAATTGGTCAAGCTTTTTCTTGGCAAGATTTTTGTAGGAATCATCCAACGACCCTCATGATTTAGTTGTGTAAACACGGGCCTGACCCATCTTTTATTGAGTAGTGTTATGCATCTTTGAAATTGTGCATTATGTCACGCCAGATTGCATAATTTACAGTTCTTCTTAAGTTTATAAAATGATAATGCTATATATACTCTTTGGATGACTAAAATTTGACGTGGTAAATTTTGTTTTGTGTAAAATTGTTTCAAACTCTTTAAAGTTTTTCGGCAGATCTCGCCACGTCAAATTTCGGTTATCCATAAAATGAAGCAAAGACAAATTTAATTTACAATATTATAAACTTTCACCTAGATTACACACTGGCAGAAAAAGAGAACCCAAGAAAGTACAAGAAGTGGCATGTGTTGACTGACTAATGTTCCACATATGCAACGTTTGAAAAATATGACTGTTGGTAAAGCTAAAAACAAGAACCCTTCAAAGAAAAATAAAAAAGAACACTAGAAGCAAGAAAGCCGCTTTTCTTCCATTCAGGGACATTAAGGTCATTTTATAAGTTTGTTACTCGTTCCAAGTCCATGAAAGTTTAGTTGTACTTTCAAAATTTTTTAAACCCGGTTATTCTTACACCTGATTTACACTGGTTGTGGAGACCATATGGAGATGAGCTAAATGTTAATTTTACTTGCCATGTAAAGCATCCTAGTAGAAAATGCACATCACTCTAAAACTTTGTACCACAATGAAATTTGAAATTTCTAAATTATTTATTTTACAATTAAATTTTCAATGGCTCGGGATTATGTTAAAAACTTTCAATTATGCAAAATGCTTGCTTTGTTAGTTTGCGTCCTACACGAGAGATTTTACCACAAGATTTGGTTCATGTAATTAATTATGTCGATGGCTTTTCTGCATCGGTGGTGGCGTCCTTCTTTGCATATGTAGTGGCATCTTTTTTACGTACGTCTAGTAATGGCATACTTTTATGTATTTGCTGGTATCGAGTTGTCTGTTTATGGCGGTTTCTCTGCACTTTTTATCCACCCTTTGTGATGTATTTCTATTTTGTTGTAACTTAGTCATTAGTTCTTCATATAAAAAAAGCTTTCGAATATTGTTTGATTAGCTTGTTAAATTTGAAATCCCATTATTTGAATTCCCGAAAAATGATAAAATAGCAAACAAATATAAGTGTTGGATATGCAATTTCCTTCCCAAAAAATCACATTTCTGAAAATGTAACTTATATTCCCCATATCGAAATATGACCTTAGATTATTTTTAGAATTATTGGGGTGCAAGTAAATTTCCCCCCAACGTTCCAACTTGGTATCTGGGTTTGGCAAATACCCATACCAATGAAAATAATGACCCAAAGTGGATTTTGACACTTTCTTGACACTAAAAAAAAAGACTCTTCTAGAGCTTTGGTACATTGACAAATGATTATGTGTATCTCAGTGAAAGTTAAAGTTGTGATTCTTTTGACTTTTGAGCGAGGTGGGTGAGAGGACCCAGTAAGCTTTTCACTTATTAACCGTTTCGTGGTCCTCAAATCCAACGGCTCGAATTCGCATCGTAACTTATATCGTGGTAATGTTTTATTGGAAAAACAAGGACATGGAGGGAAAAAAGAATGAACAGATAAGGAAAGTGGGAAAATGAAAACTTACAAAAAAAAAAAAAAAAAAAGAAGGTTTTGTTAAACACCGAGCCAACTCTTCGATTTCCAAACCAAGAAGTTCGGAGTGAGGTTCGGTGTAGCCTTTGAGAGCGATATTAGAACAACAGAAAGCAGTGTGCTTTCACAGAAGAGAGAGAGAGAGAGAGAGAGAGAGAGAGTTTTAGAGAGAGAAAGAGTTGGCGCAAATAGTGTAAAAGGCCAAAACTGAAAAACAACAACCAAACAGAGCAACAAAAGCACTTCTTTCTTTTACTTTAATCTAAGATCTGTTCTTCAAAACCCTAGCTCTTCTTCAACTAAGTGTTCTTTATTTCTCAAAGAACCTGAGATCACTACCTGAAAACCTGATTTATTTGTGAGAAATCGGATACTATTGATACAATATGAATTTCCTGTAAAATCGGAACTTTAATGAAGGAAATTTGAATTTAAAATTTTGTTTTCTTTGAAAATTCTTGGTTAAAGAGATTTTTTGGATTCTGGTGTTTTAATGGCGACGGATGGGATTCTATCATTTTCAATGGCGTCTGTTGTGGAAGATGTTCTTCAACAGCATGGAACTCGGTTGAGTGATATCGACTTAGCTTCAAGGAAAGCAGAGGAAGCAGGTATGATCACTATCAGATCAGTTTCTTAACGGTCATCTTTTTGGTTTATTTTTCCAGTCTATTTGTGCAGTTTTGATGATTTTCAAGGAAATTTGAGTTTTCTTTTCTTGTTTTGAGTCGGCACAGAACGGTGAAGCGTTATATCTGTCTATTTTTTGTATTTTTCTTGATTTTCAAGGAAATTTGTTCCAGAAAGGTGAAAGATTTATTTATATTTGGGGAGAATTTCTGGAATGAATTTGTTTGAAGAATGTGGTTTTTTCTTGTCTAAATTTCTTTATGTTTGGGGATATTTGGGTCTATTTTTTTTTTAATTTAAAGGATTATTGCAGAATAATATCTCTAGAACAAAATTGGTGATCCAATATGGCCTAATTTTTCAGGAGTTCTGAGTTTATTGATTTTTTTTTGATACATGAACTAATTAATTTCTCTTCATTTCTTGGAATTATAGTTGAAATTTTTTACTCTGTTTCTAAGCATAACAGATGAACAAACTGTTGGTTTTGTGTTGTCGAAAACGACTTCTAAAGCATAATAACCTGTTCTTTTATAACAAATCCCATTAGTAGTTTTTGCTGTTTTTGGGAAAAATTAGATCAGATGGTGAGGAGACTGAACTAAAAACTGAAAGTTCTCCTGTTTTTATACTAGTACAACTAAACAGAACCAACATTTGGCATTTTTCTTTTTGCAGCATTGAGAAGGTATGAAGCGGCTGGGTGGCTTAGAAAGATGGTTGGAGTTGTTGGAGCTAAAGATTTGCCGGCAGAGCCTTCCGAGGAGGAATTTAGGCTTGGGTTGAGAAGTGGATTAATCCTTTGCAATGTTCTCAACAAAATTCAACCTGGTGCAGTACCAAAGGTGTGTAATTGAAGATGGTTGCAATCTTTTATTATCATTTTGATTTTTCTTCTTCTATGACTTTGCTGTGGGTTTTTTTATTTATTTATGAGTTTTATTACAATTGTTTTCAGGTGGTGGAAAGTGCATGTGATTCTGTTCTTATCCCTGATGGAGCAGCTCTATCGGCCTATCAGTACTTCGAAAATGTCAGAAACTTTCTTGTAGCTGTGCAGGAGTTGGGGCTTCCCAATTTTGAAGCATCTGATCTGGAACAGGTGGGTTGCAATTTAATGGAAAACGGGAAAGAAATTCTGAAAGACACTCCCTGGTTTTGCACAAATAGAGAAAAGGGGATGAAAACTTTTAGACTTTGTTTTTGAGTTTTTTAATTTTTAAAAGATAGTTGGAGTTGTTTGTTGTTTAACATTTTCTGTTCTTTCAAATTTACAGGGAGGGAAATCTGCAAGGATTGTGAATTGCGTTCTGGCACTTAAATCCTACAGTGATTGGAAACAGACAGGTGGAAACGGTTCGTGGAAATTTGGTGGGAATTTGAAACCCACCAACTCTACAAAATGTTTTGTGCGAAAAAATTCAGAACCTTTTTCGGGATCCTTGTCAAGGAATCAGTCCATGAATGAAAAATTTTTGGATGTTGATGATTCCTCTGAAATGGTTGGTACTCCTTAGTCCTTGATATTTTGGGTGCATATTAATACTTCCACTGTCACATTTGAATGAAATAAGTGATTGTTTATCAATTCTTCAAATTCTGTTATGCAGGCAAATCGTCCACTAAACATGCTTGTCCGTGCAGTTCTGTCAGACAAGAATCCTGATGAAGTTCCAATGGTAAGAAGCCCTTGTGATTGTTGCAATTGATTAAGTAACTTAGGAGTAGCCAAGTTAGGATGGGAGGACAGAAGTTTGTACCTTTGTGGAGAATGTGGCGCACACGCAGTATGGAATCAAGATCAATCTGTGGCCCAATTGATCACTCCCTAATCTTCACTAATAAGTTACTGTTCTGCTCATAACAGCTGGTGGAATCCATGCTTAGCAAAGTTATGGAGGAGTTTGAGCGCCGCCTTGCAAGCCACAATGAATTGGTAAGCTGCCTTTTACTGTGTTGATACTACCAGTTTATAACAATCTGTTTTGATGCAAAAAAAGAACAAATTCTGCGAGGTTCACATTACTGTCTCATAATTCGACAGATGAAAACATCTCTAAAGGGTCTTACTGCATCTGAAGGCAACAAATCCCATTCAAAACTTCCTTCTGGTGAAATTAAGGTACATTGATGGTTTTTGACACTAGTTTGACTTCTTGAACTTGGTATAAATTGTGATTTGGATTTTAAAATACAATTGTGTGACATCTACATTGTTGATATAAAGATTAAGAGAGAAGAAGAACAACAACATGCTACTACACAGTTAAGGAAAGTGGAATACGTTCGTGAAAACTCCATCCGTCAGGAGGAATCAAAAAGTCGGATTTTGAAGCAGCAAGTGCTTTTTGACCAACAACAAAGAGATATTCAGGTATTAATTGGCATCAATATACGTCTCTTTCAAAATCTACTATGAATTTTTATTGATGTTATGGAACTGTTGTAGGAATTGAGACATACTCTTCGTACTACAAAAGCGGGTATGCAGTTTATGCAAATGAAGTACCATGAGGAATTCAGTAATCTCGGTAAGGATTCAAAAGATATATTTAGGTTTTCTGTTTGAGCTGCTAGACCTCTTCACTTAATCCTTCCTTAACAGGTAAGCACCTGCATGGTCTAGCTCATGCTGCTTCTGGATATCATAGAGTTCTTGAGGAGAACCGAAAGCTGTACAATCAAGTACAAGACCTTAAAGGTAATTTTCATAGTTGCCTAACCATCGAGATCAATGTCTTACAATTATTTGCTTAGGTTCCTGACCATGATTTTTCTTAATTTTCTTTCCTCTCCCTATATTTAACTAGGAAGTATTAGGGTCTACTGCCGAGTAAGACCCTTCTTGCCTGGACAACCAAACCGGTCAAGCAATGTGGGTCACATTGAAGAAGGAACCATTACGATTATCACCCCTTCAAAATATGGAAAAGAAGGACGCAAGTCATTCAACTTCAACAAAGTATTTGGTCCATCTGCGACTCAAGGTTCCTAAGTTGTACATGTTTACATTTTTTTCTTATAATTCTAAACTCATATCCATTCGTTTAACCACCACTAAATCTCTCTATTGCAGAGGAGGTATTTTCAGATACCCAGCCTCTGATCCGTTCAGTTCTTGATGGTTATAATGTATGTATATTTGCATACGGACAAACAGGATCGGGAAAAACTTACACCATGGTAAGACACTAATGATTATTTGGAGCGTATTTAAAATTGATTATGTTAGTCTTGTCGGTAATTGGATACCTGACCGCTTTAACAAGTATCCAGTTACTCGTTAGCAATAATGAGTAGCTCTACTGTACACAATGTCTGTTTGAGTAGTGTAATAATTATTGATTATGTGATATATTTATCCAGAGTGGACCTAAAGAGCTCACAGAAGAAGGCTTAGGTGTAAACTACAGAGCATTGAGCGACTTATTTCTTCTATCGGAACAAAGAAAGGACACTTTTTGTTATGATGTTTCTGTTCAGATGATCGAGATTTATAATGAGCAAGTTAGGGATCTTCTTGTTACTGATGGACTTAACAAAAGATATCCTTTATGACCTTTTATTGTTTATTTTTACTTTCAATTTTACTCCATTTAAACTCATATCTCCAAATTGGTCCTTTAACTCCAAAACACATTAGAAATTCGTAATAGTTCTCGTGAGGGACTCAATGTACCTGATGCAAACCTTGTTCCTGTTGCATCAACATCTGATGTTCTTGAACTAATGAATATTGGACAAAGGAACCGTGCAGTGGGTGCAACGGCTCTCAACGACCGTAGTAGTCGTTCTCACAGGTATCTCTTTAATTACATGGCTATGTTTTAACCAAGTTTCTTTAGTTAGTGCTAACCTTTTTTCCATGATTTCTTTTCTTTGTAGTTGCTTGACTGTTCATGTTCAAGGAAGAGACTTGACATCCGGGGCTGTTCTCCGAGGGTGCATGCATTTGGTTGACCTAGCGGGGAGTGAGAGAGTCGACAAATCTGAGGTGACAGGAGATCGACTTAAGGAGGCTCAGCATATCAATAAATCACTTTCTGCTTTGGGAGATGTAATTGCTTCCCTCGCCCAAAAGAGTGCACATGTTCCCTACCGGAACAGTAAACTAACACAACTGCTCCAAGATTCACTTGGTAAGATTAAATAATACCTTCCAACTTATTATTATTATTATTATTATTTTCTTTTTTGGCAATAAGAGAAATATATATTTGTCTAATATGTTATTGTCTTACCACATATTTAGGTGGACAAGCCAAGACACTAATGTTTGTACATATAAGCCCTGAAATGGATGCAACTGGGGAAACAATTAGTACACTCAAATTTGCCGAGCGAGTTGCTACTGTGGAGCTTGGTGCTGCCCGAAAGAACAAAGAAGGTGGTGGAGATGTCAAGGAGCTAAAAGAGCAGGTTACAGATGCTTTCTTACTCCCATTGACTGTAATGGAAACATCTTCACATTTTATTTGTTTTCATGCTTTTATAACTGAGTTTTCTTCTGTTCCCATTCTCGTGCAGATTGCTACTCTTAAGGCCGCATTGGCAAGGAAAGAGGGAGGAGCAGAGCAACTTCAGCTTTCTAGATCCAACAGTCCTGAAAGACGCATGATGAAGGCTGGTGGGTCATCACCTTTATATTCTAATAGAAAAGTTGCAGGAGATATGTTGGGTGGCAACAACAACCGCAGACAGCCAATGGAGGACGTAGGAAACATAGAGGTAGCCACTCTATTTACATGCGTTTCATTATGAAGCGTAGAATTAGGACCTAACATCATACTTAAAAGATGCTTCTTTGCATAATATTTTACTAAGGATTTCTCTTGTTTTATAGGCATGGAGTAATTCAACGTCAACAACGCCAAAGAGGCCAGCTCTTGATCTTCAAGAGCTAAACTCACCTCCTTGGCCCTCAGTCAGCAGTCCTGGGTTTAGTTTCCAGAGGGAGGATGACAGAGAAAGGGGAACCGGGGATTGGGTCGATAAGGTTATGGTGAACAAGCAAGACTCCCTCAATGGAGATGAAAACCCCCTTGGGCATTGGGAGGGAGACAACAGGCAGTTGCCTGAGCTCTTTTATCAGAGATATCTTGTGGATTCCAAAGTATACCCTGAACAATCATACAACAAACTCACAGTAAGCAAAAAGGAGAGCCAAGACTATGATATACACAGAAGCCGTTTTGATATGGCTACTACCGATGATTCAGATGAGCTTGAGGCTGCCACTAGTGATTCTTCTGAACCCGACTTACTTTGGCAATTCAATCTTCCCAAAGTTACTACTACTATACCCAATGGAATCGGGTCAAAGATCAAGAAACCTCATCCTAAGATGACAAAGAGTCCAGATCTAAGGTATTTTTCTCTTTGTGAAACTTTAATTTGTTCTAGTTATCTTTTGAATAATATCTTTTTTATCAATCAAAAACTAAAAGGCCTGTGATGGATATGTGTTATGTAATTTGTTCCTGTGTTTTGTAGTCTGTTCTTGTTAACATGCTTTTGCTTGGTAACATCAATTACTGTACTAATCAAGTTGAAATGTCCTCAACAGTGCTGTACATAGGAGTTCAATTACCACAGTTGGTCCATCCCCTTCGCGGAAAGTATCAAATGGGTTTGGTCCTCCTCTGCATAGGAACGGAAGGCAGCTGGGTACTTTTGATGGGAAGCGGAAAACTGGAAATGGGAAGTAAATAAATTGTTAGAAGATGAACGGGGAAAGAGGTGGTGTTCAGGTTTTCAATTTGAATTTGTTTGAGAGGGAGAAACAGACACAAGCTAGACATAGAGAGAGAGGTTTTCTGGTTGCTCCTGGTAGTGGCCTGGTGAGGCATACAGTTCAATACGACGAGGCAATAATTCCAGTTGCTCGTATATGTACTGTGGTAATCTCAAGAGAGAGAGAGAGAGAAAGATGAGTGTCCCAACCTGTTCAGTGTCGATTTGTTTATACGAGTGTCAGATTTATTTGCAAATTCATTGTTCAGTGTTCTGTGTTATAAAAACAGAAAGAAGCTATTGAAAGAAAAAGAAGAAACAAAATCAAAGTGTTTGCAGCTCAATTCTGTATTACCACTATTATACAGTTCTTCTAACCATCTTTTCATATCTTCCAAGGTACTATTAATTAGTTGGTTGAGTTGGTAAAAGTCGTTCAATGTTGATAAACAACAGTACCTAATATCAAAATTGGCCTTCAAGGAAAGTGATAGAGATAGAAAAAGAAATGTTGCAACTCTTAAGCATTAAAAATCTTTGCCATGGTGAAATGAAACAATACTTTTAGGAAAACGATTTTTAGACTGACCAAATGATAGAATTGGTACCTGTCAGAAGCTGATGTGGCAGGTGGGACCTAGCGCCACTCCCCTCCCAAGAGTGGTTCGAGGGAGGGCTTTTCCAACTGATATGGGAGGGGGACTGACCATGCCACCTATTTTCGTGGTACTAATTTTAGCATTTTGTCGGTCCAAATGGCATTACTCATACTTTTTTGTGGTACTAATTTTGATATTTTGTCGGTCCAAATGGCATTACTGATACTTTTAACTCTAACTCTAATTACTTGCACTTTAGTCTGTTGCAGTGGATGGCCTTAAGGAAGCAAGCTTTACAACAAACTGGATTTTCAGGTGCAAGTTTGACCAACAAGTCTTCGCATCATGGTTCGCCAGATCGGTTTTGGTGGACAGGTCGGCCGATCCAGATCCGATCCGGTGTGAACAACAAATTTTTTTGAAAAAAAACATTCAGACCAATCCCGTTGATCCAATTCGGGCAATTCGATCCGATCCAGCTGCTCTCGATTGGTCCAACTGAGTTCAAACTTTTTTTTTTGTTTTGTTTATCACATTTGTATAAAAAATATCATATATTTAACCTAATTAGTAATTAGATAAATAAATAATAAAAAAGATAATTCATCTTCATTGGTGCGAACCAGCCGATTTAGATTCCGGATGAGTTAAAGACCGATTCAAGCGATCCCATTTAAGCCAAATTCAATCGAGTTGCACGTTACCAGAACAACTAGCAGTACTTTATTAGTTTTTATGTTTTTTGAATTTTCTGTTTTTCTAGGTTTAGAGGATGCCCTAAAACATTATCAGTCCTGAATTTATTAATTTCTATTTCCAAAGGGCTTAGGGGATATTTCAGCCCAACTTTGTACTTTTTTCCACCTATTTTTTTTTCCTTTGAAGACAATCATGAAAAATTAGTCCTTGGACATATATATATAGTGAGGAAAACATTATATCTCAAAACCAACTTTTAAATCATTTTCATGCAATAGCAACTCCAATAGTACTCTCATTTCAACTCCACACAGAGAGCTTATTGAAATTGCTCTGAGCCTCCTAGGTCAATTGTTTTCCTTGGATCCCAAACTTGGTTCCCCTACCATTATTCTTGCAGGATCTTGTGTGGTTCATTAACATGGAATAAAGAACCTAGATGGGCTAAGCATTAGGTCCTGGGAGCTCAACAAAAAAGGAGCGGTTAAGTTCTTTAAATCATTTTCAAAATAAAAGAATCAGCGGCTAGGAAGCACACACTTCTTTAAGAGCATCTCCAATGCTAATGTGAATATGGTAAAATAAGACTGCCACGTAAGATAAATAGACATTCTCTTTAAAAAAACCTTCTCTAATGCTAATGTGAAGAAAGTATGTGATAATGATGTGACGGTAGTTATTCTAGACATTGTGAAGTAGAATATCTATTTCTAGACATTCATCTTCACAATGTCTTACGATCTACATGAGCAATTTTTTTTTCCTCTAAAATTTTTAGTTACTTTTTAAACAAAATAAGTTGGGCCCATTCAAAAATTAAGTGTCAAATAAGTTAAAATATCATACCAAGATATTTGCATTGGAGATGCATTTTTTTCAATAATGTCTATTGTGAAGATTTTGTCGCCACTTAGATTAGACAATGTCTTATAAGATATGCCACGTAAATAAGACATTTACATTGGATATCCTCTAAGAGAAGAGTGTTTGTGTCGTGTTCCTGGTGTATTCTTCCCCATTAAGCCGTAAATGCTCCTTTATGTAAATCTTAGAGCGTGTGAATGTGTTACAGGCCCACATGTATTCAATAAGAAGCTGCCACCTGTAGTACATGCAATGGGTCAGGCAGGATACTTTCCAATGTGAGGTGGGTCCTCCAGTTACCGTGTACAGATGGCACTTGTTTATTGGGTCCAACGTATCCTATCCTGCCATCCAGCTTAACTCTCCTCCATCTAGGATTTAATGTTTGCACATAAGGGTCCTGGACGGTCTGTCCAGACTTTTAACTAAGCTTAAAAGTCTCTTTCAAATCTCTCCCACAATATCCACTGGGTAGTTAGAGGATGTCTCTTTATGTCAACTTCACCAGCTAGGAGGCACCCATTTCTAATGAGTGGCTAAACCTTGACTGGGTCCCACCAACACATGGCCACGTCAACAAAGTCCTTCCAACATTTCCCTCTACATTTCCGCTTTTTATTATAAGACGGAAAAGTCCTTGAAACTTGACTTCTCATTTGTGAAGGAAAATTAAAAAAGAAAATGGAGATCCATATTTTTGGGAAATACCCCAAATATCCAAACTCAACCAAAGAGCAACTCCCCCGTCTATTTTTTCATATCTGGAGTATTTCATTAGACAATGTCTTATCTACGTTATAAGAAAATATTCAAAATAGATATTATAGAAGAAAAAAAAAATATAACAAATGTTTTTAGATTATTTTTTATCTTACGTGGTACTTAATTTTTAAACGGATTCAATTTATTTTATTTAAAAAGTAATTAAAATTTATTGACTAAGATAAGGAAGACATTGTGAAGTTGAATATCTCGAAATAAACTTTAGGCTACATAAGTTTATTCTAATTAATCACCTCTCAACTTTCAAGTTTCTCTTCCAATTAGCATTAGAGAAGATTTTTTTAAAAAAATGTCTATTTATCTTTTTTTGGCAATCACTTTTTTAACACATTTGTCCAATATTGTGAATAAGAATAATGCTATCTAGTCCAACAAAATTATTATAATTAGAGGTTTCCCAACTATGGCTGCAACTAATCAACCAACCACATTCAAGGCAAAGTTTAAAGGTGGAATTATATTATTTTTTTAATCAGTGAATTTATATGTAAGAGGGCTCGATCCCGGGTGAAATTAGATTTTGCTATAAGAAGTTTTGGTGTTTAATTAGTTATACAATAATTGAATCCTAACCATACACATAAGCACTAGTATTGTCAAAGTGTTTGGCAATGGTTGCCATATAAGTTGGGAACTTCAAGTTAGGATGATTTTATTGGGCTAAGTAGCATTTAGGTACTATCTATCCAAAAAGTTCACAGTGTATGCACGATTTTTATTTATCTTTATATTTTTTTAAAAATCTTAAAAATATAAAACCCAAATAGAAAAAACCCAATTCATACAAAAATTATTCTCTAATTTTTTTTTTTTTTGACCTACCATAACTTATCAGTGAAGGCTGACAGCTTTCAATGAAACCCATTGGAATTGGTCCATTGCCATGATAGCCAACTAAAGTCTTAGAAAGAATTCTTTTGCAATTCTATAATGAAAGAAATACTTGGTATACCTAATCATGCTTATTAGTCTACACAAGTGGACCCCATCTTAGCACAAAAACAAATAAGGCTGGCCTACATATACAAGAATATTTCAATGGTTTCAATTATAATATTTAGCTAGGGTCATAAGCCCTAACATGCAGACTGGAGAGAGAGAGAGAGAGGAGAGAGAGCACCTCCAATTCAAAATCATACAATTTGACAATCTTATTAGTGATGCACATGCCTTAGACATAATCACAAATTATCATTGTTATTAGTAAATGATGATGAGCATATTAAAGAGAGGGAATATTGTGTACTGGTTTGTTTCCTTTGATTTCATAAAAAAACTTTATGTTTGTTGGTTTATCTGGTGTGGGATAATATCATATATATATTTATATTCTTTCATTGCATGATTATCCAAATATCAGGTCAACCAATATATAGGTGTGAAATGGGTTGGATCCACCAAGATTTATACCTATCCACATTCACATTCTTTTTTATCATGAATCAGGATCCATGGTTCATGACCCATGTTGGATTCAGTTATTAATGCATATATGACATGTGAATGAGAATAGGAATTTTATGCCCTACTTATTTGGTGATTGGCCTCATGTAAATATTTGCACTTCCAAATTTTCAATTGTCTGATATATAAGCAACATTTGCTACATATGGCTGTGCTTAGTATGCTGTAAATATTTGCTAACATTCCGGGACAAAATTTAATGTAAATGTGCTTTGGTTATGATTGTACATGTTCAACTATTAAAATAATTTGTAATGCACCCTATACGAATATGGTAAAAGATGGTGTAAAAATTTGCAGTTAGTTTTAAATTGCAAATATTCATACCCTCCTTTATCAAATTTGGGTAGGTCCATTACAAATTAGTTCAATTATTACACTTATACAACCACAACGAAAATATATTTATATAGAATTTTGGCTATAAATATTCTCATATTCTCATATATGCATGATGCATCTTGCGACATACCAAGCATGGCCTTAATTAGTTTTCGATAATCATCGCCAAAAGTCGCTATCCTTTACATATTACATTAAGTTTTCAACTTAATCCAGTACTCTAACATTATGATAACATGGATTAGATCATACAAATCTAATCCAGTTAACATTTGGGTCTAAATTTAACCTTGTTCCCTAAGGTTTATATAGACTTTGTCTTAATTTATTGCTAGATCTCCCCTGTCACTAAAAACTTTAAAATCTTAATTTATTAGTAGAACTAAGGTTGTGTTTTGGTTTTTTTCCAACATTTCAGACTTTTTAATATGTAAAATCTGAGAAGCTGAGACATTTTTGTATTTTTAGACCGTTTGGTTTGTCATAAATTCAGTACTTAAAATTTGTTTGTTTTGTAATAAGGAACTCTTTTAAGTGAGAGGAGGATTAATTTGCTGCTTTTCAGACTTGATGATTAACACCGTAATCAACGGTAGTTGCATGTTCTGATTAGATGATCAGAAGATGTACAACTGTACTTCTGCAGGTCTTCAGACTTCAGACTTCAGACCCAGGACCAGGAGGTCTCTCTCTTAGGTCAATTGTCAACCTGATCGATTATATGGTTCACCATTATTCCTTCTTGGATCAACTTTGAGTAGCACTATTTGAATTTTGGACCAATGCCAAGAACTACTCTTAATTCATGATAAATGCCATCGCATGGGTTTCACTAGTTTATGAGAGTTATTTTTTGAAATTCTATAAATTTGATCTTTTTTTTATATAAAGCAAGAGATCGAGTTAGGATCGACCATAATCTTAACAGAGTTGAAAGAGTAACATATTAGAAAGGCTCAAACCTAACTTGTTTACCTAGCCACATTTGCATGGGTCCATGAATGGGGTAACCGATCCGTCCAAAATGTTGTAGTCCTCTTGTTTACAATCTTTAGGATTAAAACTACCCTATGGCTTACATACACTTCTCTAAGCCAATATGTTTGTGATGTGTTCATGTATTTTTAAGGTTACAAAATTAAAAAACTAAATTTGTGTCCGTATCTGTGTACCGTCACCGTATATGTACTTCATAAAAATTGCCACAACTTGATGACAATCCACAAAAAAACTCCAAATTTAATCGAATGGTCAATATTCCGAATAAGAATTTCTCCCGCAATTAATATAGATTCTTAGGGCAAGGCTTATGGCCTACCTCAAACCCATCAACAAGTAAGGTGGGTTTGAGGTATAACTTGATCGCAAGGCTAATGGGGGAGGTGTCATGTGTCGAAGATAACTTCTACTCTCGTAGAAGTTATATGTGACACCTTTTTTTTTAAATTATTTTATTAACTAAAATACATTTTTAATTATTTTATTAAATAAAAAAAGGTGTGTCGCAGAAAACTTCTGCGACTCATTTTATTTTATTTTTTTTAATTGTGCCATCGCAGAACTTATCTACGATTCTGCGTCGCCGAAAATTTCTGCGGGTACCCTTATCCCCTTCAGCCTCCATCAAACTACCGGACCAGGTGAGGGGTTTGAGGTTTAAAGGTTCCCACTAGCCTTAAAATTTCGCTGGGTTTGAGGTTTAACAGTGTCAACTCGCCTTGCCCTTAGAAAAATAAGACAAAGAAGAAATAAACATAGATAGTATAGGGTATTTATGTCATTACATAATACATGATTTTTATTTACGAATTAATAAGGAAAATAACGTCATTATCAAACCGCTCCATCTCTCTGTCCTAAAAGCCGCTTTTTTTTTCTTAGTTTTTTCCTCCCCGCGTTTTTTTCCATTTTCACTCCTTTTCAGTCGAAATTGCAGGAAAGAAAGATCGTGACTCGTGAGTCTTTCTCCTCTTTTTCTCTCTCTTCTCTATCTCTGTGTGTTGGGTTTTTTCTTTGACAACTAGGGTTTCTTTTTCTTCTCTCTAGGGCCTCTGAAAAAAGAAATCTTTTCCAGTCATCAAAAACAAGTTTTGTAAAATCTTGTTCTTATCGAGTTTAGATTCTAAATCCAGAGATTTGATGTTGTAGAAGTGAATGTCTGGTTTCTGATTTGCTCAACAAGATCCATCAAGGAAGGAAACTGTTAAGGTTAGGGTTTCTAAACTAATTCGATTTGTACTTTTGTGCATTTGTTCGGTAGTTCTTTCTCTGTTTTGTGTTTTTTCTACTGTAATTTAATGTATGGGATTTTAGAATATGTAGTGAAATTTTGATTAGCTGTTATAGATTTGTAGTTTCAAATGTCAATTTTGTTCAGGTCATAATGGAGAAATCGTGTGACTTGCCTTACGAGATCCATTTGGATGGATTAGGTTTTCACATTGCAAGGGTTTAGAAATGTTGTTTAAACCTAAAACAGAATGAGTCAGTCAGAAGTTTCATCTATGAGGCCTCCCTTGGTGCCTCTGGCTACTTTGATAGGTCGAGAACTGAGGAGCGAGAAAGTCGAGAAACCTTCGGTTAGGTGTGGACAAGCTGCACTAGCTAAGAAAGGGGAAGACTATTTTCTGATTAAGCCCGATTGCCAGAGGATCCCAGGGAACCCTTCAACATCTTTTTCTGTCTTTGCGGTACTTTCTCTTTCTTTTAATTGTTTTACAGAATCAAGTTACTAGTCATAATACTTAAAATGACATTGGTAAGTGCAAATGGTCCTAAATTCTGAATTTTGTTGGTAGATCTTTGATGGGCACAATGGCATCTCTGCCGCCATATTTGTGAAAGAGAATCTGTTGAATCATGTTATGAGTGCGATTCCTCAAGGAATTGGTAGAGAAGAATGGCTTCAAGCGCTTCCTCGAGCCTTGGTTGCGGGTTTTGTGAAGACCGATATAGAATTTCAACGGAAAGGCAAGCACCAATTACAAATTTTTGTGCTTCTACTTTCTCTGATATCCTGTGCTAGTGTTTTAAGCGTAGATGTTGAATATGAATACAGGAGAAACTTCTGGAACAACTGTTACCTTTGTTGTGATTGATGGGTGGACTGTTACAGTTGCATCTGTTGGGGATTCTCGATGCATATTGGACACACAGGGGGGTGTGGTTTCACTTTTGACGGTTGATCACCGGTTAGAGGAGAACGTCGAAGAGAGGGAGCGTGTCACAGCCAGTGGAGGTGAAGTTGGAAGGCTCAATGTGTATGGGGGTACTGAGGTGAATGAGAAAACCCTGAATGATTTTACTCACACTATTCCTAGCTGAATGATTTATTAATGTTTATTACTATTCTCAGAATTTATAATCCCGATCCAGGCAGTAACATGATTTTGAATCCATTTTAGACATACCCTATGCCATTCCATAGAAAGGATAATCTTTGACACCTTTTTTTTATTGAAAATTCTTTGACTACTTATTCAAGACCTATTTTTCCCTAATCTTCGACAATTTTGATTGACAGGTGGGACCACTCCGCTGCTGGCCTGGTGGATTATGCCTTTCTAGATCGATTGGCGATATGGATGTGGGAGAGTTCATCGTACCAATACCACATGTAAAGCAAGTGAAGGTGAGTTCTGTGGCTTAACTTAGAGATCTCTCTTTCTTGTTGGATTGTTTGCTTTACATGTATGTGAATGCTTTCTAAGTTCTCGGACCTGTTATTTGGTTTGTAGCTTTCAAATACTGGGGGACGGCTAATAATCGCTTCAGATGGTATCTGGGATGCTTTGTCATCTGAAATGGCTGCAAAGTCCTGCCGGGGTTTACCTGCAGAACTTGCTGCAAAGCTGGTTGTGAAGGTGATGTCTAACTTTAGTTTCATTACTAGAAGCCGATTCTGATATTTTCATCGCTACTCTTTCCCAATTCCCCCTTCTGAATGTTTGTTTTCTTGGTGGTTTTAGGAAGCACTGAGAACAAGGGGACTGAAAGATGACACAACCTGCCTAGTTGTTGACATCATTCCACCTGAACATTCTGTTTTACCTCCAACACCAAGGAGGAAACAAAATATGCTTAGTTCAATATTTGGGAAGAAACCTCAGAATTCCATGAATAAACCGATGAGTAAGCTTTCTGCTGTTGGGGTTGTGGAGGAGCTATTTGAAGAGGGCTCTGCAGTGCTTGCAGAAAGGTATGTGTATCATACGTAATGATTTAACTGTTTCTTGTGTATGGTTATCCTTTTTCTTTATTTGAGGGTTTGCCTTAAGTGTTTACTTGTGAGGTTTTACGGTGAAATCTTGTCAAATAACTGTAAATACCGTTTTTAAGACGCTATAAGTTATCATTATTTAACGGGCATTACTACAGGGAAACCAGATTTTGACATCAAAGATTACATCTGCTTATTTTATTAATTAGAAACCAATCATAACAGTTGTTGAAAAAAACATTAATTCCATTTCAGCCCCTCATACCACTTTTAACAGTTGTATCTTTTTCCTATTCCGTGGCTCACCGAAAATGTCCCATTCTTACTTATCTATCTGGGTGGTACTCTTATTTTATTTGTGACCATTCTGCATTATTTAGAGTATTTGTTTGCAATATCATTCTTCTTTCACCTATCAGAAAAAAAACATAAAAACTATTTAGAGTTTAGAGGAAGCTATTTCCTATTTATATAGGTGCCCTGACATGGAGGTTGTCTGTTTTGTTCATTCTACGGTTTAGATCTGACTAGTGATCATTTGCGATGAGGTTTTTTTTGAGATCTGATTATTCTCCAATCCACTTTTTTTGGCCTTTTTAGTGCACTCCAGACTTTGAAGTTTAATTGACATATGCAATTTTATATCATAATATTTTCATTTTGAGGCAATGGAATTAGATGAAGTTTGCTTTTGGAGGAATGCATGTATCCTTTAAGAAGCGGCAAAGATGCAAACTCATTTCCCTTATCAATACTTTTTTTTTTCTTTCTTTTCACTTGTTTACCTAGGTCAGAGGATGATTTTCATTAGATCTTTGTTATGTATTGGTCATGAAAAAGAAAGATATTTTATAACGTGCGGTAGTACCATGATGTAACCAGTTACAACCTTACAAGGAATAGGGTTAGGGGGCATCATTTGCAAATCCATCTCTGATGGAGGTCTTGAAAGTTTAATGAACTGAACTAAGAAGAATGCAAGGGAACATCAGAGATGTAGCCTCTGCCTTGTCTTTTTCTCTTGATCATTACCCTCTGCTTGATCATCTGAAGGAAGAATCGGAAAGCATGATTTTGTCTGTAATAATGGGAATGATTTCGGAGGACAGGGTATTATTCCATAAACTTTGCTGGAGAGGTTGGGAAGGAACTTGGCTATTGCTTAGCAAAAAGAGAGGCTTAAAATGGAAGTGTTATGGGTTGATGGGGGAGGTTTTGGACTAAGAAAAATTTAGTGGCTATGAGAAGAAATTGGTTACCCCAGAATTTTGAATTTCAGATAAATTGGTTATTTCCTTGTATTGTGTGATCACCATACGATCATTACTTCTTGAACAAGGACGTTGCTTCCTTTATTGTTTTTCTCCTCTGCGTGCATATTGTTCTTAGTAATGTGTGGTTGGTTATGCTCTTGTCCTCGAGTGTGTATTCTCGTTGTCTTCGAAGCTTCAGTTTTGTTTTCTCATAGGGTGAAAGTGAACATACTACGTAAAAAGGCTCCTCATTCCAGCAGCTGTTCTGGAAATCAAATTTGTAGACTAAACTTTCCAAGTCACATGTTTTACTTGCTTTAGTTTGTTTTTAATGCGGTAGGTACTTGACAGGTTGCTTCTGATAGAAACATCAAAGCTATTGAGCTTCAAATGTTTATTGACTTAATTATTTTTACAGTCAGTTGTTGAATCAGTAGATGCTTTTTTTTTTTTTGCAGAAGAAATTAGGTGATTGTGATCCACTAACTTTCTTGTTTTGGAAATTGCAGGTTGGGTAAGGATGTTAACTGGAAAACAAACTCTGGGCTATCAAGATGTGCAGTCTGTCAAGTGGATCAAACCCCTAGCGAGGGTATTTCTGTCAACTCTGGGACCTTCTTCTCAGCCACATCGAACCCTTGGGAAGGCCCATTCCTCTGCACAAACTGCCGGAAGAAGAAGGATGCCATGGAAGGAAAACGGCCAAGTCAATCAACTGCTTTGACCACGTAGCAAAATTTCTGACAATAAAATTTATTTATCTATTTTTTCCCTCCGGCAGTGTGAGCTTGTTTGTTTTCATTTCCGGTGCTAATTTATGCGTGTAAGAAGAAAAGACGTTGTTGATAGAGGATGTAGGTGTTTTGGGGGAGGTCTGTGAAGTTTGTGTTGATCCTGTTTTATTATTGTTCTACTGTGAAAAAAAAAAAGTTCAAAAAAAAGAGACCAACATACGCTCATATGTCTTTTGATCGTTGGATTGCTAACAGCTTGAATTTGTATGTAACATTTGATGACATAATGATATTTTTATAGTGTAGAAACCTCTTTTTGCACTGTTTGTGTTGATCCAGAGTCAGCCAGGGTTGGGTAACCTTGTTTCTTTTATGTTGTGATCATGATAATTTATCAGCACATTTTGAACTGTTTGGGAAGCAACTCAAGTTCTGGATTTTTGTCAAAACTTTACGTGTCCCAGGATCTTGACCTTCATCTCATTAATCATTTTGATAACTTTCTTCTTTTTTTGTTTCAAGTTATTAGTATTGTGGGCAAGATGAGTGGTTGGTGGACTTGGAGTTAAAGCAAGAGTGGAAGATTTTAGAGTGTGTATTGCGTTGTTGAATCTATTAATAGTCTGTTTGGACAAGGGATTTGGGGGAGGGATTTTGTGGCGACTAGGGATTTAATGGAAAAATTATGTTATATTTTTTCTCAAAATCTTTGGTCCTTACAAAATCCCTCCCTAAAATTCCTTGTCCAAACAGACTATAAAATAAACAAAGGTTGTGAACCATGAGTTTACATTCTATTATAATTCTTCTCAACAGAAGTATTTATTTGAACTTGATCCAATTTACCCGAAAGTGACATGTGCCACATGTATGATTATCTTGTTCGAAATTTTTGAGATTTGAATCTACTCGTGTTTATTTTTTAAGCATCTGAATCTAACTCATGTGAATCTCATTTGTTTGAATTTGATTGAATTTGACTTATTTAAATACTTTTACTCTTTAATCATTTTAGATTTTTAAAGTGAGCATTAGGTTAAAAAAATTTAGTTGAATTTAAGATGAAGGTTTAATTCAATGTACATTTAATTAAATGAATTTATTTTAAAAAAATTAAGCTTGAAGATTTTGCACAATATGAAGTCACTGAAGGCAGATTTAGATGCCCTAAACAACAAAGGGTTATCATCTAAGTATTGTTTAAGATATGATTAATGGTGCCGTCTCTTTTGTCTTGGAGTTTGTTTTGTTTGTTTGGCTCTTTACTACTAAAAGAGGTTTTAATTGGTGACTTAAAAAAAGACCCAAAACCTGTCTCCTTTTGTTTTGTGTGTGTTAATGGTTAGTGAGTGGCACCACAAAAATAGTAAATTAATAGTAATCTAAAAAACACTCTTCTCAACCCTTATTTTGAGAAACCCCACTAAATGGTATTGCTTCGATTTCTGCCCTAATTTGGGTTCAATTGTTTGTCCTATGCACGTCCTTGATCCTGATTCCCTATTTCTTGTTTGTTTGTTTTTTAGTTTGATTTCTAACATTTGAATATCCTTTAGGTGCTCTCTTCACGTTGAAAGAATACAAAATCAGGACCAATATCAAGTCAAAACCGTACTCACTTTAATATCCCAAATCCCCATTGCATAGGTCACTGAAAATATTAAAGCGAAACCGAGTTGACTCGGTCGAGTGACCTCGGAATCAGCCAAGTCTGGTACAAAGCTGTACTCTGAAATTGTTTATTAGTCACATTAATTTGATCAACTGGTGGCGAACGCGTCGAGTTAGGTACCTATAACTTGAATTGGCCTTAATTCAGGCGAACCGATGAATTCTAATAAAGGTAACTCGTGAAGGAGATAGCTGAAAAGAACAAGAATCAAAAGAAACTCACCCTTCGAGAGCAACAAAATGGTTCTGACAATTAAAAATTTCATTTGCAACAGTTATAAGCGTCACAAACGTTATTCAACCACGGTTCTGGCACCAAAACCGTCGTCAAAACCACCGTCACTTAATCGAAGTGGTTCTAAGTTAAACAAAACCGTCACAAAATACTGAAAAAACTGTTAGTAAAGGTTACTTCCCTACTTGTCAAAGTAAATTAGTTTTATACACTTTGTGACAAAGGGATCATACAATTCAAGCCTTTCCCTTTTTTTTTTTCATGCTTTTCCTGGAGGTCTGGAGAAAGTTTCAATCAATAGGATTTACCTAATCCTTTCCGAAAGGAAGAACTTGAAATTCTTTTTTCTTTAGGCCCAAGAGTGATTGGTTCTAGCCATAATTAAGAAGTATGTTTGGTATAAATAACTGGCTTCTAGGATTCGCAAAAAAAACACCTGGGAGAATAAATATAGGGTTAGAATTTCCTTATTATATGGGAAACACCTGGCTTTCCCAGTTTCCCTCCCATAACATAGGGACCACATGAAATGAAGCTGCAGGCTAGCTCACGATTTGAGTCGCAGTTTTCATGGACCACAAACCAACTTAACTTTCCACCCTATTACTGACTTGGAGAGATCGCGCCCTTGATTATTCATGACTACTTAGTAAGGGAGGAATTTAGTTTAGGATTTGATATATAATGGCAACAGACTAGTATAGGTAAAATAATTTGGTCTAAACGTACGTTATCACTTTTTTTGTATTATATTGGTAGCTTTGGCTATATAAGCATGTTTGTACACATTGCATATATATATATATATATATATATATATATGTATACATACGCGTCGTTGTCACAGGTTTAAAAAGGCTAAAAAAACAAAAATATGTATGTGATGAACCGTCAATTCTACACTAAGATATACGTACTTTCGAAAGCAAATTAAACACTAAGAAAGTATCGACAATCAACCACTTTTTTACAATGGTAATAACGGTCAAATTATGCGAGTTTTACGCGTTTTTGCATGGTTCATTATTTTCGCCTTTTATCGATATGTATATACATAGATAGATTGAGAGAGAGAGAGAGAGAAACAAAGAGATCATAAGCTCTTATTCATGACTCAAATTCTTACATAAGCCAAACAAAAAGGTAGCTAAAAAGAACAAGAAGCAAAAGGAGCCCATGCACACAAAGATATAGATGAAGCAACACCAATTCAGCTAGCTAGAGAGCTCTTGCCAAAACAATCTAGCAACGTGAAATTATATATATAGCTGAATTGTCAATAAGGTGGTGACCATTGCAGTTCAATCCCATAATTCCAAGACGCTGGTGGGTCTTTAGGGTCCATATTAACCACACATGTATATGCAGTGCATCCTCCAACCCTAACCCTAATTCTATGTTGTGTAATGGAAGAATCCTTCAAATAGGTGCAACAAAGTGTGTTCTTACAAACAGTCCCTTCTTCAACCTTTGCCTCAAACTGTCTACACAAGCTGTTTGATGAACAGTTTAATGGTGATAAAAGTATATTCTCGGAGCAATTTAATAACATTACTGTGTTATGCGTCGATATGTTGAAAGGTAAATTCTCGTCGAGCTTTAAACCTCCTACCATAAGATCAGAAGAATAACAAATATCACTCTTAATCTTGGGAGGACTGATAACAAAAGTGTATTTGCTAGGGTTTATGCTCATGATCTTATAGTGAGATCCTTCGGCCGATATGAACTCCAGAACGTCGTCGTTGCAGTAGATTTTGTACCTTGGATCACCGCAGTTTACGCTCGTGCTAAGAGGATATGGAACTTCCATGGTGCCACATTTAGAACACGCGCCAAGAGCAGACACATTCGTAAACGAAATGTGCACCACCATGGCAATCAACACCACCACCACTATCACCATTGTGTTCATAGTATGGAGATCAGAGTGAGACGTAGGAGAAAGCCAAGAGCTTGAGTTCTAATTTATACAAGTTTGTACGTGTTAATGCTGTGGACAATAAACACAAAATAATTAATATCTTAATTAATTAAGAAGATCAATTAATTTTAATCTAATGATAACTAAAATACCTAGAAAAATAAAACCTAGATCGAATCGAAAGTGTATATATGCTCCATTTAATTAGTTGTAATATGCTCTCACACTATTGATGGTCGACACACATCGTTGTCCATCGGGAGTTTGACTAATAAGATTAATAGAGAATACTGTCAATTTTACTAGCCGTTACTAATATTATTTACAAATATTCACGGCACATCAATCATATTTGCAAAAAAAAAAAAAAAAAAAAAAAAAAAATTTACAACATATCAAGCACAGCCTATATTTACAAAATTGTCAAAAACTTCGTTTTTTTTTTTTTTTTTTCTAGTTAAAGATCGATATGTGTTTTACATAAGTAATTTTAATATTAAATAGCTTAACTCTAAGACATTAGATATTATTTCGTAGCAATATTTGATGTTTAAAAAACTCTCACATTAAATAAATAATAATAATTTCTCTTATTATTTAAATTTGGCAGACCCATACTTGTAAATTACATGAGTAAACTTCCCCTCGTTCTGTCGATTCTCAAAAAGAAAAAAGAAAAGAAAAGAGTCCCTAAAATAGTTTTAAGTCCGACCTATATGCAACCCATTGGATATATAGCTCGTGAAAAAAAAAAAAATTTAACACCACCCACTTTCAAGCCGTCAGGTGTTATACGATCACCAACTTGATAAGTGGGTGTTTAAAATTATATTCTATTTTGCGTGAAAAAATGTAATAATATTATTTTCACAAAAAATAAATGTGAAAATGTACGTGTCAGTATGCGAGAATATACTATTCTGCAACTTAGGTACCTAGAAAATATATTTAGTATGAGTTGTCAAATTAAGAGACTAAACCCACTTAATTAAAAGCTAATGGCGGGATAAAGCTGCTATCAAAAGTTTATGATGGATACATTATATTATTATGAATATAAACAGCTTTTTAAGAAGTGGAAACACAGCAGCTGGTTAGGGTTAATCTCAACCGTTGGATTATAATCAATCTGTGATCCTAGTATCTTGATTATCAAAAGTTTCTTTAAACCAACGCGTGTCAGGTTCCATTATCAAACGTTTCTTTAATCCAACGCGTGTCAGGGTCCCACTAGAAAAATGTTAAAATAGAAACAACCCACACTAAGCCCACTTAATTGCCCTTTGGAAGGGAATCTCCATTTCTATTGCCCCTACTACTTATAATTAAGTGATCTCTTTTATTAAATTAACTAATTAAACCCTAAATTATAACTGCTGATTCAGTAAGCTAACTCATACATTACACAACGTGTCATTAACCAATTGGTCTAAAATTTCAAAACTTTTCTTTTTTCCTTTTCTATGAAAGGCAATTTTTTCTATTTAATCTTAATTAAAGTATTTAGAGAGTGGCATTGTCTTCTTCGATGAATTAGACAAAAAAAGAAACCAATAGAATTACCTAGATTTGTGACCAACTAAATTTTGGATTGATCCAAGTTAAAAAAAAGAAAAAAATAAAGAAAAAGAAGAAAGAAATCTAACACTTTGGTGTTTGGGACATTTAAAGTGTATGTGTTTTTTTTAATCGGATTTAAGTATGGTTGTTGAATAGAAGAAGTATGGTTGTTGAATAGAAGAATATTGACCAGAGTAGATCCTCTGTCCCTATTTACATGTATCTTTTATGTGCCAATGTTTATTTTGGCTTGTGGAATTTGCATGGATGCGAACTTACAACTGATTTTTTATAAGATTGTTCTCCTCACCAAATAGATCATTCTCACAAAAAACTAATTTATTCTATGACATCTAATGTTATCAAAAGTTAATTGAAAAATAAACCGTTCATTATTATCATTTTTTTTGTATCAACAATTGATGGGGTTCGAATCAAATCAACGTAGACACATGTAAATGGGGACAGATGATCTGTTCTCAAAATTCGCAGTTTATTCACAAGCATTCCTCATTGCTAACGTTTTTCTTTTTTTTTTTTTTAATTATGTCATACATTCTCACTTTTTTTATCACACATTCTTACACTAAAAAAAGGTAAATCGAATTGGATATGTCTACATGTTTTACCCACTTTATTCTTAAATTTTTTTTATATCCCACTTGAGTCTACTTTGTCACCCCCCTGCGATTAGCTTGTAGATAATTCAAGGGATGATTTGTTTTATGGGATTTTACCCTTCTAATGCATGCGCTTCTCTTGATACAAATCCAACATAAAGAACAAATTTAGCTTAAGAGATATATGCAACACATACACAAAGCTTATAAATCTCAAGGACGAAAAAGTCCTGAAACTCTAGAGTCTAGACTTTGGAGTATACCGCGCAACGTGTTAGGATTATTAGGGTTAGGATTGGTGGATTGTCAAGCTAAGAAGCCTCAAAACTAGTTGTAGCCTATTTACTAAGCGTGTATTTTTCTCAACAATAGTCCTAACCCTTGTAATATTAGACTTCTTTTTTTCTCTCAAAAAAATATTAGACTTCTTTAGTTCTTTGATTTTTATTAAATAAATTTTATTAAATAGATTGTAATTAAGATGGAACAAATAGGATTGAAAAGGGTTTTAGGCTTTTAGTTAAGAGAGTAGACGGGTTGGAAGATTGACTTGTGGGTTACACAAGCAATCCAATTTATTGGCGAGTTGAAAAGGCCCAATCCTAACTTCTTCCGTTTATTTGGGGAGCAGAATTAGGGGCTCCCTACTAGGGTTGAAGGACGAGGCTAGCTTTTGCCCAATTACATCTATTCTATCTATCTATTTTATCATTAAAAAGGAGTAACCCAAGAAGTAGATAATAATTATGAAGCTGCAAATTATCCATATTCTATTTTACCGTTTTTAAATAAAAATTAATTTTTAAAACTTGCAACTATAGTAGTATCTTTGTTAGTAATTCGGCGTACGACTAAAATTCGAGACGACACAAATACGAGTATTATTCGGTTTATAAGAATTGTAATATGGTCCAACATTCGGTCAATCATTCGGCGTACGAGAAATATCGATTTAGAGTTAATTCGTGTTTAATACTTTTCATATGTAGAAATTCGACAGTAAAAATTCAGCAATAATCTAAGTTTTTTAGATGCTTCATAGAGTTTCGAATGTGTTGATGAAGAGAGAAATTAGGGTTCTAATAGACAAAGAGATAAAACAAAGAAGGATCCTTAAACAATTATCTAGGGTTTCGTTTTTATTTTTTTGTATTGAAAGTTCGATAGCCATTAAATAGAGTAGAAGTATTTTTCACCTATTTTATTCGGTAATTCAGTTAAAACGTGGTTTAAACGTTTTAGCTAAAAAATTCGTGTATTATTGATAGATTTTGTTTGGACGGAAGTATTAAACGTTATTCGAAAATACGGAAAAGTACGAGTATTAAACACGAATAATTCTGAGGATTGCTAATAGTATTGGTATTTAACATGCATACAATTTTCTGCCGTCTAAACATTTTAACATTTTCAAACTCAAACTTGCACATTCGAATGTGGGTGAACAAAACCCACGTTCGTGATTAGTTGTTCTGGAAACGGCAGTTACTTCATTTGGGAATTCGATTTCATCAATACCAAATTAATGTGGGTCAAGAAGACCCCACGATGTGATAACTGGATCTTAGCGGTTGAAGTCCCCACCTTAGTTAGCAATTCGGCATATGACTAAAATTCGGGGCGGCACAAGTATGAGTATTATTTGGTTTATAAGAATTGTAATACAGTCCAACATTCGTCATACGAAAAATATTCGACTTAGAGGTAATTCGTGTTTAATACTTTTCACATGTAGAAATTCAGTAGTAAAAATTCGGCAATATGCCAAGTCTTCTAGATGCTTTATGGAGTTCCGAGTATGTCGATTAAGAGAGAAATTGAGAGAATTGAGGTTCTTATAGACAAAGAGAGAAAACAAAGAAGGATCCTTAAGCAATTAGCTAGTTTTTTTTTTTTTTTTTGTATTGAAAGCCTAATAGTCATTAAATAGAGTAGAGTATTTTTCACCTTTCGGTAATTCGATTAAAATATGTTTTAAACGTTTTAGCTAAACAATTTGTGTATTGTTTATTAGGTTTCATTTGGACGGAAGTATTAAACGTAATTCGAAAATACGGAAAAATACGAGTATTAAACGCAAATAATGCGGGTGATTGCTAACAAGTCCCCGCCAATCAGATGGGGGGTTTCCTTGATCTGATCAGGCCCATGGTGACTTTGAAAAATGTTTGAATCTCAATCTTAGGATCAGCGATCTTGCGAGTACAGGTGCAAAGAATACATGTCATACATTTCGACATTCTCCAATCAGAGCGTTCAATGACTTCTTGTTCCACATTGGATGTGGGTCAATAATAACCACCCCAATCAAATAGTGGGTCTGCTTGTCCCAAGTTAAATGTGGGTCAACAAAATCTCACTCTCCACTCACCAGGGCATGAGGGTTGAGAACTAAGCATTCCAACCTAAGAAATGGATTTGTATAACTAACATATCATCAGATAATCCTGAATTGTGTTTACAAGAAGGAAAAGTAGGGAGCAAAGAATTCCCAAGAAAATAATTTTTGCTCAAAAGGATTAGGAAGGAAGAAAGAAGCAGAATATCCCTTTTTGGCCTAGTTGAAGACCCCTATTAACATTACAAAATCAAACCAAATTAAGAAACATACTCTCTCTTTCCAAAATTCTGATATTTCAGAATGCCTCTCTTTTTGCAAGAACCCGTTCTACACCGTACTACTACTCCCTCTCTGGCTAGAATAATCCATCCCCTGTCAATACCAGATCGAACCATTTAGATAAAGACTAGAACTAAAAATTGTTGTTGCTACTATCAAGAATTG
Source organism: Macleaya cordata (assembly GCA_002174775.1). Classification (NCBI taxonomy): domain Eukaryota; kingdom Viridiplantae; phylum Streptophyta; class Magnoliopsida; order Ranunculales; family Papaveraceae; genus Macleaya; species Macleaya cordata. Next base: position 167,490 of record MVGT01002520.1, read on the forward strand.
CAATATTGAAGGTAAGCTTACTTAGATCATCAAGAGAAATATTGGTGGCGTTGTCTCCTGTTTTTATTAGACGAACCTTTCCTACAACGTAAAACATGAAATAGTAAGTTTAAAGGATCTCAGGTGAACCTTAAGAGAGTATCATTTAGATAAACGAGATCGAAACAGAAAAGGAAAAAGTATGATTCCATTCAAATTTGACATTCGAAGAAATGTTAAGTATCAATATTTTGATAGAATCTAAACACAACAGTCATATTTTGATTGGTTTCACCAAAGTGCACTTTAAACATTGATAAAAGGAGACCCTCTTAAGAACATTTATCCTAGTTCTTATATGCATTTTAAATGCAGAGCCAAGATTGAATCCTGAAACAACAGGAAGCAAGAGACTGCCAAAAAAACAATATACTACCAATAAACTTACTATGCATTTAAAGTTAATAAGATATGAATTAACCTGCTAACTAATGTTTGAAAGAAGCTTAGGATATCAGGGTTTTGTAGTGGAAAACAACCAGAGGTTGTCAAATGGAGTCATGGTATAATTAGCTGGTTCGAGGAGCAACAATTGGTTTGGATGCAAAAATAGGAGCACATGTAAATTTCAAAAGGAGTGGCTAGTAGATTCTTGCTCCTAAGAGGCAGAAAAGATAAAAGGAACTAAGCCTTTGGGCCAAAGATGAACACACATGCTTCTCGCTTGTTGTACTGAAATGATGAAGGAACATGATGGTATTTGGTCAAAGTTACTACATATTTAAAGAAGAAGCGAAACAAGAGAAAGAAATGGATATAACAACCCTTTTCGTTGTGTTTTGAGTAACATATAGATTAGCTGAACATGCTTTAATGCTTGATAGTTAAACAACAGACCATAAATTTGCAGAAGCAATGCAGGACATAAAGATACTTACAGAAAATACATGAATAAAAGCAATGCATGGATATACAGTTGACATACCATCACGGCGTACACAAATCTCAGGCACATTTTTCACTTGACCATTAATGCTGTCATTGTAGACTCTTGTTTCAATGTCTCCCTCAACAAAAACTGGAGAGCTGAAAAGCCAAACAATACAAAGAAACAGAACATGACTTCACTTATTATTATTAACCTCTAATGCAAATAAAATATAAATCAAACCAATACCCTTTAACCAGTTGTTGAACAGAATAAGCTCCAAGTTGTTCATTATGCACAGCAATTCGGTGCCATTGAGCCGGTTTTGGCAAGTGTTCTGCCCCCATAATTCTCTGGTCATACATACCACCAGTCCCAACTGTAAAAATCGTGACAGTTCGGCCATTCCTCAATATTTTCTGAACTGGGGCTTGCCCAATTTTGCCACAAATAATTGCCTACATAAAACCCCATGTTGATTACTAAGAATTAAAATCATGGTTTTACTTCTAAAGCATAATTTCCTCTTTCAGAACAAAAAACAAATACCTTATGTACACCTCTGAAACCCCAACCTCTTTTGGGATCCACACCTTGTGGTTCCAAATCTTTCCTGTTCGTAATAAAATCATCTTCTAAACCCCCATTGTCTTCGACTTCGTCATTAGCTTCATCATCAAATGACACAGTTGAGTGCCATAGTTTTGAACTTCTTTGAATGCCTACTACAAATATTAAATTAAAACAACACCAAATTTCAATCAATTCAGCGCTTCTCAATCTTTCTTACATTTGTAATATTGAATTGAATTTTCCTACTTTTTTTTTATTTATTAAAATCACAAACAAAAGAAAACACATATTTAATAAGTCACAGAAACTAAAGCAAAATTGTGAAGTTTATGAATGTGGGTGTGCCTGAGAGGGAGAGGGAGAGGTAGAGAGAGAAAGAGAATTACCTAGTGGAGAGGAGGCTTTAGTGAGATTGGAGACTCTTAGATACTTTACCAGTCTGGAAGTGAGTGAACTCATATCTCTGTTTTACTTTGGGTTTTAACAAAGAAGAAGGTTTCACAGAAAGAATCAATCGAAAGTTCCAAAGGGTTTTACTGTAGTGGCCGGGTGAACCGTTGAAGGGTTTAAGGGTGAGAGCAGATCCTGCGTTAACAACCCAACTCCAGGGGTTGGGGACCAGGGGTATATCATTAACTGCCACATGTCATACAGGTGCACCCAGACTAGAGGTGGCAAAATTAATATGATCCAATTGGCTAACACTATCCTAACTCGATCCACTAGCTAAACAAGTTAGTATTCGAGTTGAGTATCTTGTCAACCATGACTTGACTCGTTTTTTTGTTTTAATATGGAAAAATAATAAAACCAATCACAATTAAAGTTTTAAAAAAGAGAGGGGATCAGAGTACATTGAGTATACATTGGCATCTCTTTAAAAAATGATGTATTTTATAAACTAGTCAAGATTATGGTTTGGTAATTTTAATCTACCCACCAACTCGCTTAAAGTCGAACCTAATCCTTAAACCTTAAACCTTAAACCATGCCTATTGGTGTTTTTGAATATAAAAATTTGGCCCAAACTCTGCAGTCTGAACGTAGAACTACTTACAAGTTTCAAAACACACATTGGGCTTTTTTCTAGAAGGCCAAGACCAGAAAAAATTGGGAAAGTCTCTCCAAGCCTGAAGCCTCCAATTATGCTCTAACATTGGGCTTTTTTTCTAGATGGCCAAGCTCGATGTAGTTGGTGCATGATGCCTAAAATACCTTTTACTGGATTCACTTTAATTCCTTTCACAACTTTTTATGCAGCAATACATGGTCTCAGTGTTTGTAAAAACAAAGTAAAGCCTTCAGTAGTACCAAACTGATCAGAATTGAAAGATATAAGATCAAATTTTGTAGAAGATTAGGCTAGATAGATCTCCTAAAACTTCTTCAATCCAAAGATATCAGTTTTTTCATCAATTTGTTGACATGGGTGTGATCAGTTTCGAAGAGGAGTTGCCTTGCCCGGTCGCTCGGCGTAATCAGACAATTGGGTGTGCGAGAACGCTTGGAGCGGATGCCCTGAAATTGGGACAAGGTCGACCATATCACTAAGAGCATTTCTAGTGGTAAATTTAAAAATGGAACCCTAAAAATGAAAAATCCATGATGAAAATGTGTTTTACTTTAGTGGGGAATCCCCTAAAAATGGGTGAAGAAACAAAAAAAAAATAGAGAAAAAAGAAGAGAGAGAAAAAAAATGAGTTGAGATATGTTGTATTCATTTATTTAAGGAGAAAAAATAGAAAAAGTGGGAGAAAAAATAGCTTTCCTAATATTTAAGAATTAAATATTGAGCGTGGAGTTAATGGGATGAGCGTGCCGCTAATGGGATGAGCGGTGCCGCTCATCCGATGAGTGTGTCAACTAAGGATCCCAAAAACGGTGGATTGGGATCCATTTTTAGGGATTAAGGGTTCCCACGAGCATGAAACAAGCAGTTTTTATGCTCCCACTAGAAATGCCCTAACGAGGTTAAGTTTGAGGGCACGTCACTTAGAGAATGTATTTTAGAATGAATTTTTATTAAGCATATCATTACTCAAACTATAAAAGCCTTATTGTTTAGTTTTTCGTCAATGATTCGATTATTCTCATCGTAACTCTAGTGTCACGGTACGTTTGTTTGGATACGCGTACACCGTGTGTCGGTCGACCGATCCGCCCGTGACATTAGGTTTTGTTTATAGGTTAGGCTTTTGGGACACAAAATTTTGACTCAAGACAATAGTGTGTTTGGATGTAGAATTTATGGTTCCTAAGGAAAACATGACTCCTTGGAACACATGAATTCCTAGAAACATAAATCCTTTGGTTTGCTTGGCAACCATAAAAGAATCCATGGATTCATGAATCCTTAGAAGTTTGAATCCTTTAGTTTGTTGGCTGCCATTTAAAATAAAAAAAATCTTTATTTTTTTGTTTTAATTTTGTGGGGTGTAATCTGCATTGAGTTGGGTGAATACATAGTGAATCCTTAGTTTATAATTCCACCAAATTCTAAGGGAGGGAGGTGGGACTCCAAAACAGGGATTTACTAGAAAATATGTTTCTCTGGGAAACAAGTTTCTTGGGATTCTTGGCAGCCAAACAGACTAGGAAAATATGAATCCCTAGTCCCCACTGAATCCCTCCCTTAGAATCCCCCATCCAAAGAAACCATTAGATACTTCCTATTCATTGTGGTATAAAATCATCCAACGATTAATAATTCACCGATGTATCGCTTCGAAGTGCTCCTTTAATTTATGAAGTGACAAAAATTATCTATTAATAGACTTTAAACTATCAAATGATTGCATCAAATAATAAACAAGAAGTGTCTAACTCATTTGTCAAAACCTTATGTCCTAAGAACCTGAACTTTTGTCTTCTGTGAAAAATCTCAAATTAACAAGCTCCTAGTGATTCACAGATTGGGCTATTTTATCTACACATGTAAGTCCAAGAAAGAGTGGGCCATACATTTATGAAGCCCATGGACTAAAAGGTCGGTTCTGGTGGCAATTCTATATAGCTAGTCAGGTTCTTATTTTTTTGTTATTTTATTTAATTATTATTGTTTTGGTGAAGTCGACGTGGTACTATCGTTTGATCCGTTGAAAGTCAAAAATCACCTACCCAAACTAAGCCGCCCTAAATTTTTTATTTTTATTTTTTGTCATATAGTTTGAATATTTTGAGTAATCTATGATCTAATCTACATAATGAACATTAAGGTACCTAAAGTTAAAATTATTAATTAACAACCAATAATTATAAATGTTTTCATTTGATTTTTTAATTAAATAATAAATTAATGTATGGGAAAAGATTTTATATTATAACCAAACTCAAAGACGTTGACCTGTTGCAATAGCCTTCCGATCAAGATCTAAAATGGAAAAATATCCCCGAAATAGAGATATATGATCACTTTGAAAATGATATTTTTTTTACCCATAGCACTGCATTAATTGTTAGTAAGTTAAAAGTATAAGCCGGTTTTAAATTCGGGCCGTGGGTTTAACTTCCAATGATTTTACCATCTTAATTAAAAAATAATTCAAGATGTTAGTTACGAGACTTATTGGAGTTGAGAGGTATAGTTATGCGCTTTGTCCCTTGTAAATTATAAAGGAATCAAATTCGACAGTTCTCTTTACTTGACTTCTTGATTATGCTGTATATAATTACAAAATACAATTTTCACCTTGCGCAATTAAATAGGTACGTTGGCACCGAATTTGTTTTATGCATTAACTGTTGGGATATAAACGACCACAAATCACGACCCCCTGCTTTCACCAAAACTGAATTATTAAATTTTTCTTGTTCTTTTCTTGGTGATTTAATTGGATATTCAAACTGAATATTCCAAGTCATTAGAGATATTACTGTGGACAAGACACAATTTTGTCAGTGCAAACTTGCCAGTCAAGCCCAATGGGCTTACTGAATTTTCCAGCCCATTTGATTTGATCTTGACTTTCAAGAGTTGATAGATGGTACTTACATCTGCATCTAACTCAAGTCTAAATTGTCCGTTGAGTCAGACTTGCATCTCAAATTCAACTTCTTTCTTTGGCTAAATACTTCCATCTCTAAGTGATTCGAGTCAGATTTCAGACAAGTTTTCAGCCAAAAACAAACACCACCTAAATGAATTGTTCTGAACAAGGATAATTCTACCCAAGCTTTGAAGTCTTGAGATGGGCTTAGGCAGTCCTCATCAGGTACATTGTCTTCTGTATTAGGTTGAAGTTCTAGAATTTAAAAAGGTCCTACTGTTGTAAACAAAATAAAATAAGTCTCTAATAGTACTAAAATGATCAAAATTCAAAGTTGTAGGATCAAATTTTCTAATAGATTAGACAAAACATTTTTTTAATAACAAGAAATAGAGAATTTTTGTACCAAAGAACCTCAATCTACATCTATAAATACAACCCTATAATCTTCATAAGTTCATCAACCAAATTAACTAGTCCTTTTCTAAGAAGAAGCTTAGCTAGATCCCCTAAAACTTCTTCCATTTTTGTGTGATCAATTTGTTAACATGGGTGTGATCAGTTTCGAAGAGGAGTTTCCTTGCCCGGTCGCCCCACATAGGATGTTCCATGCCTTGTTCGAGGATGCCCATAATCTGATGCCTAAGATTATGCCACACGCCATCAAGAACGTCGAATTTCTCTCAGGAGATGGAGGACCTGGAAGCCTTCAACAAGTTAACTTCTCCGATGGTAAGTGATAATCATCAATCAATTAATTAATTACATAATAATTTATAATTTTGAAGGGAAGATCAAGGATTCAGATAGACTGACAATCGAGGTCAAAATCACTAATTCACTTTTGAACAACCTCTCTATATTCAGAATTTAGAGTCCCTTCGTGTGTTGTATTTTCAATTGGGATGCTCTGTTCTTGTAAAAGATCATTTCATCCAATCCTCCCCTTTTGAAGCCATTTGGCTTCTCCACTTGTAAATAACATTCTTTATTCTTTTCATTTTTATTTAATCTAGTTTTCACTCTCAAAAAAAAAAAAAATTTATGATTTTATTTCGGCTCTCAAAATCTTAAAATCTAAATAATTTTTTATTTTTGATTTTTCGTTTCTAATTTGATAGTAATATATAATGGAAGAGATATCATGTATTACTAATATGTGATTTAGGGCTAAATTAATTCCGTAAAATGTGTGTGCAGCAAGTCCTGCAAAATATGTAAAGAACAGACTTGACTTCAAGGACAAAGAGAACTTTGTGTGCAACTATACTGTGACCGAATGCGACGCATTTGGAGACAAAGTCGACTATATTACTAACGAGGTTAAGTTTGAGGCCGCTCCTGGCGGAGGATGCATCTGTAAGACGAAAACCACTTATCACTCGAAAGGCGATACTGTGCTGTCTGAAGAACAAGTCAAGGCTGGAAAAGAGAATTCTATGGGGATGTACAAATTTGTCGAAAATTACCTTGTTGAGAACCCTCACGTCTATGCTTAAGTGTACGTGTGTGTGTGCATTATTGATTTGGTGTGTTTCAATTTGTCTGTCTTATGTCACGGTGTGGTCTGTACCTTTTGTAATTGTCTAATAAGACCGATATATCTGATGATCGTAGAAAAAAAAAAGACCGATATCTCATCGATCATTCAAAAAACAAAAAAAAGAGACCGATATATCTCATTATTGTAACGTTTCTCAAGTACTTCTCATGTTAATATTTATATGAAGATTTTCTTTATTATTATTATTATTTATTTTTTTATTTTTATTTTTTTGAAAAACATATAAAAAGATAAATGTTAAAAGTAATGAGAAAATTAAAAACAATCAACATCTGTAAGCAGGCTGCTGCCCTTGGTCACTAGGTTTTCTTTAGTATAGGTTGGGGACGCCGGCCGCGGGTCTTCTTAACCCAGCCCATCTTCACTACTCTTCAAATAATAATATTGTAGGGTTTCGAGAAAAAAATCCATGTAAAAAAAGTCACTATATTTTTAATCTTTTTTTATAAATTTAGTCCTTACTTTTGGTCATAAAAGTCATAAAAGTAAGGACTAAATTTATAAAAAAGATTAAAAACAAAATAACTTTTTCTATATTTTTTGGGTCCTATATGTTGAGCTCGGGTTCCAACCTAGAACGGGAACCAGTTTATATTTTTTTTGATGCATGGAACCAGAACTGAGAAAATGTGTTTCATGTGCTCTGCTCCCCTGGTATCTAAATCTTGACATTCCTAGCCTGATTTGCCTGAAATTAGACTGAAACTTCATACGCATTCACATTAATTAGGACGAACTTTGGTGTACAAAAGTCTTCATGTCTTCGTTCAATGTCAAGGGTTCTCTCCTCAATTACAAATATAAAATGAACTCCATAAACCTTTGAATACTAGAACTTCAACTTGATTCTAGATTGAGAGGTCTGTGTGAATGAGTATAAAAGGAATCAGTCAGTTTAGTAGCTCACAATCATGTGACAAAACAAAACCCTAAGCCACGCGTCATTGAAATGAATTGCGAAAACATGAGCCGTGCTAGACATCCCCCAATAACATCCCACAGGTAGGTGGATGGTTGTCCATGCCTTGAAGTTTGAGAAATATGAAACTCGAAAATGTGATTTAAATCATGAGGTAAAAATAACTTTACGATTGTCCGCAGAATGCGCGACTTGTCCGACAGTTTCCACAAAAAAATAGATAAAAGCTAGAGAAACAGAAATAAATTACGTGACACATATTAATGTGAAACTTTAAAATAGGAAAAACTAGGAAGCTGCACCAAAATTATCATGATCAAGGTTGAAAATTCACATAATAGAACATAAAGAGACTAACATAAAAATAACAGGTACGATTCTAAAAATAATAGAAGTTTATATGTAAGATTCTTCTTGGGTTCAATCCGAAAATAGCTTGGTCACTTTCTTTAAGACGATTTACAATTATATTTTTAAGCAAGTCGAGAAACTAGCAATGTTCCAATACAAAAAGAAAAAAAATACTAGCAACGTCATCTCCAAAATAAAACAAATTAGAGTAACTTATATCACAATGTCATATAAAACATAATTTTATCCTCTGGAAAGAAGAGATTTCTCATGTATTTTCTTGAAAAATTTGGTAGTATGCTTTATTTGGTTAAATTTTACTAAAGATAAATCAACTAAAGCTTTTAAATAGCTATAAAATTTTAAAATAACTTATAATAGTAATCACATTAGCATTGGTGAAGAATTTTTAAAAATAAATTTCTATTTATCCAAAGTAAGAGTCACTTTATACTACATTCACAATTATAGGTCTGGAACCCATATGTCCACAGGATATCCAAACTGGCGGACCAGCTGATGATGATACCTATTAATTGATCGACTATATTATCAAGATTTTAGTTAATTAACAATATATAGGCAAGAAAATTAAATTGGAAAGAAAAAAAAAAAGAAAAATAATAGAGGCGGCTATTTGATTTTTTGACTTTCAACAAAAACCAACAAAATATCAGCACATATCATGGGTCTAATAATTAAATGGTCAGAAATCAAATTAAGATACAGGATCAATTTTAGTAGAGACATTTGAATGAGAAATAGATTTTTTTTTTTTTTTTTTTTTTTTAATGTAACAAAGGAGTTGGACTTCAATCTGAACCTATAAATACCCAACTATGGTTTTCACAAACTCATTATCCAAACTTTCTGTCATCCTGCTGTGATATCATCAGTTTGATTATTTTTCTAAAGTTCTAGTAATTAAACATGGGTGTCATCAGTTTCGACGATGAATTCTCTAGCGCAGTCGCCCCTCATAGGCTCTTCCATGCCTTGTTCGAGGATGCCCATAATCTGATGCCTAAGATCATGCCACATGGTGTTAAGAGCGTCGACTTTGTCTCTGGAGAAGGAGGGCCTGGAAGCGTTCAACAAGTTAACTTCCCTGATGGTACGTACGTAATTC
>MVGT01002520.1:191236-208037 GCA_002174775.1 Macleaya cordata
TTTTTTTTTTTTTTTGATCAATGGAGATATATATAAATCAAAGATACCTAAGCATAAGGCATGCAAAGGGATCTCGAAAAAGAAGGTATACAAATAAAGGACCGGAAAAACACGGTCCCCAAAAGAAACTAAAAGCAAACAAAAAACCCAGACAAAAACAAACGGACACAGCAAAACTCCCCAGAGACACAACACTTCATAACAAAACTCTAAGGCTGTTTGAAAATGAAAGAGTTCCAGTTCCCCATCACCAAATCCAGAGTAGCTCCTTTAAATTCGTCATGATTTCTTGCCCAGGAGTAGATTTGCACTTTAACTTGGTTAACTACTCTATCGAAAGATTGAGCCTTCTCATAAAAAATTCTTGAGTTTCTTTCCTTCCAAAAAGTCCAAGTTAGAGCTGCCTGTAGAAGTTTCCATACTAACCGGGCACGTTTAGTTTGAAGTTTCTGATTCCAATCTTCAATCACCTGCTTAATGCAACCCAGCATGACCCATGAAATATCCGCATCGTAGAAGAAAATGCACCAGATTTTACAAACAAAAGGACATGTGCAAAGTAAATGATCAATACTCTCTGTAGCTTGGAAACAGAATTCACATCTACTGACAAAGATCTATCCTTTTCGCTTAAGCATATCTTGTGTGAGGATCTTCTTCTTAGTCACGCACCAAATGAAGAATGAAACTTTTGCAGGCCACAAGGTGCTCCATATTCGCTTATTGATCTTTCCTTTTTCAGTGAATTTCATCATGCCATCATACATTGAACTCACTGAGAAATTCCCTTGTTTCTCCCATTTCCATCTTCTAGTGTCTTCCGGATCTTGAGAGAACTGAAAATTTTCCAGCAAATGAAGAAGTTCTGCTGCCTCTCTAATCTCTCGATCCCACATTCTGTTTCTGCTTACTCGTAAATTCCAATCCTCGTTCTCACCTGCAATATCAGCCACCAAATCATCTTTAGAGTTACATGCTTGGTAAAGATTAGGGAATTTCTCACACAATAGAGCATCATTTGTTAGCCAGGGATCCAGCCAGAATCGAACTCTTTTCCCATCAGCAATTCTATATACTACTCCTTTATTGAATTCAGCCATCGCATTGTATATTCCCCTCCAGAGAGATGTCCCATACGGGAGTATCAGATTCCCAATTGGTTTGGTTTAGACCGTATTTTTCACTGATGATTCTTTTCCACAGAGCATCTTCCTCGACACCAAATCTCCATAGCCACTTAGCCAGGAGGGATGTATTAACACCTTTCAAGCGTCTGATTCCAAGACCAATACATCCCTCCTGGCTAAGTGGCTATGGAGATAACTAATCCCATTCTCCTTCAAAAACTGTTCAAGCAATTTCTTAACTCCCTCAGGATCTTCATTCTCACTTTCAATCTCATAACTTGTATCAAAATGATAATTTGTCTCATCCAACTCCAATTTCAATCCTTTCCAATCATAAACACCTCTTACATTCCTAAACCCACCCAAACAAACAAACCCATTTTCTCCAACACCAAATTCATCTTTTACCCTCTTCAAAACCCAAGAAGAAGAAGAAGAAGAATCAATGATGGATCCAAGTCTCCATGGAATTCTACATATTGAAGTATCAATTACCTCTGATCATCATCTTCCTCAACACGGCTAACACCATTGACAATCACATAACAACACAGAGAGAATCATTGTTGTAGAATCTAAGATGAAGAACAGCACGTTTTGATCAGAGTTCAGAATTGGCATCATCAAAAAAAAATGTTTTCTTGGAGATGGGTTTTGAGATGGAAAGGAGATAGAAGTTTTTTGAGGTTTTGGTGAGAGGTAGAATCTGAGAGCTTTACTTCAACTTCAGTTTTTTTTAGGGTTAGGGTTTTGGAGATTGAAGGTTCGACCCAATCAGAATTAATTGAGGATTGGGTGTAATAGTTTTCTTTCGATCGTTCAATCACAGATTGAATGTAGGGAAGACGTGCACGATCGCGTTTCAACCAATCGTAGCTCGTAAGGTTGGGGTTGTAGAATGGAGATCGAGGTGAATTGATATGGATAAGAGGTACTGTGAAACCAATAGAATCATTAGGTTTGGTTGAGGAGGAGGATGAGGATGATGATGATGATGATGATGAGAAGGAAGGAGCAAGAGAAAGCAATATTGTGAACATAAGAAGTTCTAATACAACAAGGATAGTAGATTTGGATGTCTACCCTAGCAACTAATTAAGAAATATTTGATTTTTAATTTTAATAAGAGTGGAGTATCAATTTATTTACAAAATAGTTTTTAGGTAGTAAAGTTATATACATAAAGGTAATGCTACTTATACAAGGAGACTTGATGCTACAGGTATCAAAAATCCTACCTTACCAAAAGGCACAATTTATATGGATGCATAACACTTTGGGATGGGCGGAAATCATGAAAGTATGTGGAAAACAGTACCACCACCGTCAGATTAGCTTCAGTAGGGAATTCTATAGGATAACCCAAAGCACTAAAATAGGGAAAACTAAACACTTACTGTTTGTAGATTTCTTCCTCTAAAGGTTATGAAGAGGTAACCGTAGTTGTCATTCTAGACTACTATCCACTTCAGCCACAAAGCATAAATGAACACACACAAAAAAAATAAAAATAAAAATAAAAATTCCAACTGAAAATCTAAGGTACCTTATGTAATCTCAGAAATCAAATTCCCCATTTGCTTGCAATACTATGGAAGAAAGTCACAATATGGTTGAATCAGAATAGGACTGGTAAAGTACTTTAACATCATTCATTAAAGATAATTAAACTTCCACGCTCCCATTGTTCCTTACCTCTCGACAAGATCAACAAAAATATACTTGATAGCTGCGCTGGAAAAGGAAACAGTAATAACAGAAGTGATTTTGATACCTCAGGTTCCAAATGGAGGATTCAGTCAGAACTAGCTAGCTGCTAAATTTATTGTTTTCTAACCAATCAAAAATATAAAATTCGAACACACACCACCAAATTTACCAAGGTAGAGTGGATTTAGTAATTCTTAGTTCTGACTGACATAGGCACAAAAGATGCCAAGTTAAAAGAGGATACAGGCCTTTGTAGCGGCTGAATCCTCTGGTTTGCATCATTTAGTGATTCAGGCCTTTGTAGTGAGTGCTCTTCAATTTGCTAAGTTAGAGAGGATACTCAAAATACCTCAACAAAATAATGCTATTAAAACAAAATTCAGAGAGTAATAAGTAATAACAAAATTGAAGAATGCTAAGAACAGTTGGACAAGCAGTTAATTGAAAGACTTCTTTCTGAATGGAAAACCCTACCCTAACTTCATCCAGCAGTGCTGCAATGTTGTTTATTATATAGAGACTAACCAACTCACATTACAAAAAGGTATGTTATATCACTTTCATTCCGGCTTATCAAAATCAGGAAAAAAAGTTTACAAAAGATTTCTATTGAAGTTATGTTAACATATTTAATCAAGGCTTACAAAGGTTATAAGCCTAAATTTCCATTAACATATTTGATAGAGCAAAAGATTGTCTACTAATTGAACAGACCATGAATGAAACATAGTTAAAGTAAAGCACCAATGCAAACACAGATAGATGAGAAAATTGAAGACCTGTAGTCCCAAGGCTTGTTGACCTTCGATACTTTTGAAGTCATTTATGACAGTGTAACACAACATTGATTCGTTGAGGTCATATATGCCCAAGATACAGATATGAGAACCATAGCTCATAAACTATTAAAAAATTACCAAATGACCAACTTAGTAACAAGAAAATAATTATTGAATGTTCACTGATCAAGAACTCCAGAGTATTCAATCAGCTGGTGGAAACTGAAAAAAAAAAATTCTGCTACATAAAACCAACAGGTCATTCCAATCAAAAAATAAACCAACAGTTTATGTTTTTGGAGCTTATACACACCTATAGAATCTCTATATCACAGGTCAAGCAAAAAAATGTATTAACAGCCCTGCTAGTGGTCCAAACCTAGATATCTGAATGTGGTGGCCAATGAATCCTGTGAAGAGAAAATTAAAGTTAAGAATACGAGCACTATCAACTAAAGCACATACTAAGATCCATACAATGTTGGTAAAATCTGGTCAAAATTAAATCTTACATAGCCAATAAAAGGGCCTGAACCACTGAATGATGAGAGACCACATCCAAATATGGATCACCCAGATCAGCCCACATGCTTGAGTGGTAACACAAAAAACAGTAAAGTTGCCTAGTATTTCAGTAAACGTCACAGCAAAGCCGCGCAAATGCATTCTGCTTGGATATGACACGAAGCTACAGACCACTTGATGAACTTTCAACAAACTAAAACAGAGCATGGAACTTCATTTACATAGGAGTTCTGTTTGTCCATGTCCACTTACTGCGATAAACACTAATTATTGGATTTCTTTCAGATTTTTTGTGTACATATAATTTAGAACTTGACGTACGTAATAGAATTAATATTTATATTACAGGTAAACTGAAGTAGAAAATAGTTAAAAATGAAACAAAATAACTTGTGCAAAAGCAGAGAATGAAGACAGGGATTTGAGGTAGTTAAAGGTAAGTCCATATTTTGTGCAATTCTTGATTTTTCGTTACAGTTTCTCATTTTTAGCTTAAACAATAATTATTTTCTCAACTCCCATCAATTTCCTGTCAACAGGCCTTGTAATTGGTGTTGTCAACAGGAGAAGCAGCTACCTTTAAGAAGTAAGATGAAATAGGTTTATAGCTTTTGTGTAGACAAGTTTTCTTCCTACCCTGCTCACTTAGGTTGCAATGTTTCTAACGTGTGAAACGAGAAGAAAGAGTAGACCAACATCAAAGTTTAATGACAAATGAAGAACTCTCATGTTAACAGAAAACTTGAAGTACTATTAATAAATACTTGGAGCTCCTTATATAGATAACTCCCACATAACAAATTATAAACCTACTAAAACACTAAAAACATTATTCCCTATGGTCTCTACTACCTCAAAGCAACTTCCAAAACCTATTAGAGCTAAAAATAAATACTTCTAGACTTTCCTAAATAATAAAAACAGGATTTGCTACTAATAATTTTTTTTAAAAAAACAAATGTAACTAACAATTCTCTTCTAATAAATAATATAACAAGAAAGAGAATAAAAACTATTGGACCCGTTGATCTCGAACTTGTGGTTGTATTGCTGCATTGCCGTCCTACACCACTTTATGCTCATGATATCTTCTTCGCTTCGACTTTTCTCCCATAGCTTTCAATGAAACAAAGCTATTCATGTGAAGAATTGCTTGGCATTTTACCAAACTGTGATCATCATGCCAAAGTTTTTTTAAAGTTGCAGTTTTTGGGTCATAACAAGAAAGAATGCAATGTTTGTACCACAATAGAATTTCATTGCTCTTTGTAAGGGCGAATGGCTGATAAGTATCATTGCGATCACGGTCTCCCCTTGCTATAGTGAACTCCCTACTCCAACTCCAAGAGTGGTACTCCTGCTCTTTCACGTCGTAACTTATACTATTCCTATTCTTCTTCTTCTTCAGTGACCATATGTCGACAGGTTCACCTCCTTGCACTTTATGAACAACGCACAAACACCCTCCCAATACCTGGAGTCTAAAAAAGGCAATCTGACCGCTAAGACAAGGTGGTGATGGGAGCAATGAGAACTCCTCATCTGCCAAATCGAAGGCCACAATGTTCAATTGCTCATTATTGTCCAGCCAATGAAGAGCACCATTTACAAGGACACCCGTAAAACATAGTTTGTGGGTGATTTCTCCTTTGTATCTCCACCCACTACCACCACCAAGAGTATATACATGTACCACTCCTGGGGAGTCGTAGAAAGGGTAGTAGATTCTAACAACCTTGTACTCATTGGTGGAAGGATGATAACCGAATCCGCTCACGATGCGATCCTTCACACTATATGCCAGGTGGAATCGAGGAAGATTAATGTATTCACGGGTAATGGGATTACATATGTAAACAGGCTCCCCATTTCGATTGTGGGGTTTAGAGAGGAAACAAACCAAACCGTTGCAGGAACCAACTATGGCATCCAAACACGACTTTGTCATGGGATGATGGTTGATCCTCGGAAGTTTCTTGTAAGACTGCAAATCAATATTTTTAATCTCATCATAATCTCCATAGTAGTATAGTCGGGCGAAGAGTCTTTCCCCCTTACTAAACCCAATGGAGAAAAGGAGACCAAGACCCACCTTCTTAGCAGCAGCAGCAACAACACCACCATTTTCAGGATGATTGTTGTAGTACTTTTGATCATTATCATCAAATTGCAGTAATTGGCGACCAAGGTGCATATCACCAAAAAAAGTACTACTAAGTCGGAGGACTGTTCGCCAGGTTTTACATACTAGTCTGCACTGTAAAACGGACTCAACAGGCAAGCGAGAAAGTATGTCTAATGTGATATCTGGGGGAAGACTCTCCATTGGATGATCCAAAAAATACCCAAAAAAAAACCCCTTAATTTCGACAAATATTAATAATTAGCAACTTCTAAATCCCAAAGCCTTGAAATGTGTAATTTTTAAACCCTTTTTGAATTTTACTGCAACTCAAACAACGTACAAAGCCAACCAGTGATATGCAGGAAAAAAAACTATTATATTCAACTATATTCTCAGTTTCTCACCTCACTCCGGTACCCCCACCTCCTGCTCTTCAAAACCCAGCGGGCATCCCTCTTCTAGGTCTCCTTGTTCTGTTCATTCCGTCTCTCTCCCTCTGGGACTCTGTCTAACCTTCTTTGGCAAGGGCAAAAAAAAAACGATTACAGAATGAAGGTAAAACGCAAAAAGAGAAGTACCCTAGATCGTCCGACTCTCTCTCTCTCTCTCTCTCCCCCTCTTTCCATACGTTATAAAAAACCACAAATCAACCGGCTCTACGAATATCATCCGTTCCTTGTGACATTTGATTTTCTTTCTCCACGAGTACCCCAGATCATCCTTTATTTAACGGGGGTGCACGTTACTAAGCATTCTGATTGGATGTTTTTAACCAGTCAAAAGTAATTTATTTATTTAAAAATTTTAACCTATGTACATGGTCTAAATAGTTAAAGAGAACGGATTCATGTACAACCTTATTTGTACATCGTTATTTTTACATTAGTTGTGGGGCTCACATGGTGAGGAACCAATAGCTAATTTTTTGTAAGAATGATCTACAATATGAGTAGAACATCCTTACCAAAAATAATATCATTCTAAAATTTTTAACCTCATAAAAAATTAATGAGAAGTTGATTAAAAATTAACGGTGAACAATGAACGGTGAGAAAAAAAGTCAATTTTTAATGGGACTACAAGTTTTAAAATGATTTGATTTTTGGTGAGGATGATCTACAAGGTGAAGAGAACATTATCAAAAAATATCAGCCCTTAGATCAACAGCATGTAGGCCCCACATGCCACTGTACATATAAAATGTACAAATAACACTGTACTCTGATCCAGACTCATAGTTAAATACTTGTGAGTTGTTAACAGCAGTAGGACAAACAAGGTTATAGGTATCCTAACTAATAGAGGAAGACCATACTAAGTAGCTTTTGACCGGGAATAACTGCAGATGTAAATTTTCTCTGCATACCACACAGAGCCTAAAAACACCAAAAATCCACAACCAAAAATTAAATTTAAAAAAGAAAAAAATGTTGGGTAAAGTAGGTTAAAATTCAACTCCTGTCAAAAAATTCAGGGAACGGGAATTAGTTCAAAATAATTCAGTAAACATGAAACTTATGCCCCATAATATCAGTCTTTATGCAATAGATAGTTGCATATGAAATTATGGATTCCGTTTAAAATAGAGCCTGATATGCAAATCCGATCTCCTCCTCCGATGGAATAGAGGGGGTAGATAGAGGAAGTATTCGTTTCTGGTTTTGGAGTGGAGAGGGTTAAAAAATCACCTAATCCTAGGTGAATGTCTAAACAATAAACACTAATCTAAGTGTATATGGAAGGAGGATCAATATCTACCTATTTTAAAGTTAATTCACTATGCAAGTATAATAAGTAGTAATTGAAAACAAACAAGTATTGACTTATTCGATTCTCAAATGCGGAATTAATGGAGAATCAAATATTTCAATCTTGAACAAAAATCATTCACACAAATAAGCAATCAACATAAATGATTTTTGTTGACGGGGAAAAACCTAACGGAAAAAACCCCGGGACCTAGTCCAGAAATTACCACTAAGAGTTGTGAGAAATCTTACAACCGTTCACATCGACAATACAAATCCCTCATACAAACTCGACCGGTCTTTCTCCACGACCCGAATCCACGAATCGCCCCTTCAATGGTATGTGCATCTCCAACTCGGAATCNACTCTATGGCTCTCATGCTAGAATGATATGCAATATCTAGCTAAAATGAAAAAGTCCTATGAGAGTAGAATAAAATCAACTCTCAAGAAGAAGCTAGCTCAATCTCTCTCAAGATCTTGAAGCCCTAGCTAGTTGGAGAAGATGACTACAATGGTTTCTCCCTTCTAAGCTCTAACTCTCTTCTTCTCTCTAGATGCATAACGTAAAATGGTTTGCTTCTCTTATATATAAAGAGAAGGAACAAAACCTAAGGTCATTTGGGTCAAAAGACCAAAAGGATATAAAAACCCCAACCAAAAATTGCGCAAAACAGAAACCCAGGTGAGGTGTATCGATACACCATTACAAATGAGGTCTGTATCGATACACACCTCATCTGTATCGATACACACCTTACAGATGAAGTCTGTATCGATACACACCTTATCAGTATCGATACAAGTTGGGAAAATGCGCAAAACTGATTTTGCGAAACTTTGAGTGTTCTACATGCATCTTAGCAATGTCAATAAGACCTGATCTGGCCTTGGTATCGATACCACCTTCAGAGGGTATCGATACCACCCTGCCCATAAGCTAGAAAAATCCTTTGAAAAGTGTTTAATGGTTCTAAAAACATCCTAGCTTATGTGGCTAAGTCCTAATGTATTTTAACCACCTATGAATGATGAACATGATAACTTACCAATGTGTGGTGAGTTCAGGTGGTGAGTTGAGTCCGTTGGCGTGCTTTCTCTTCGATCTTCGATGAAGTGTGAGTTTGCACGAAGGATACAACCTAACTCTAACTCAATTAAGGACTTACATTTGAATTCATTGTCTTGCCATGAACATTGACAAACCCAAAGGGACCTTTCAGGCCCAAGAGGACCTTTCAAGGGTAGAGAGGAAAAAGGAAGGAGAAATGAAAAAAAGAGAAGAGCAGAGCAGATCGACGATGAACAGATTGATATTGTTGAATTATTTTCTCGATATACTCATCAGAGGAGGAGCATATTGAGATAACACCTCACCCCCAAACTAAATCCAATCCACGTGAAACCTAAATCATGAAACTCATATTCCATAATATCATTTTTTATGAAATAGGTAGTTGCATATGGAATTATGGATTCCGTTTAAAACAGAGCCTAATCTTCAAATCTGATCTCCTCCTCTGATGGAATAGAGGGGGTAGAGAGAGGAGATGTTCGTTTCTGGTATTGGAGTAGAGAGGGTAGAGAGGGAAAAGGAAGGAGAAGTGAAAAAAGAAGAAGAGCAGAGCAGATCGGTGATGAACAGATTGATATTATTGAATTGTTCTCTCGATAAGATCCTCGGAGAAGGAGATCGGCGGTGTGGTCTTTAGCACATGTACTGTCTTCTTTATCTCTATCTTTCTCTCTCTCTCTTTTTCTCTCTCTCAAAAAATCATAGCAGTTCAATTCATAAATAAGGCAATGAAGTTATCGGAGGAGGAGGAGGAGGAGGAGGAGATCGGAGTCTAAGTTTGGAGGTAATGATCAGGGAAAGTTTTAAACGGAACCCATAATTTCATATGAAACTATCTATTGCATAAGGAATGATATTATGGAACATAATAAGTTGCATATGATTCCATGTGCAACAATCTATTGCATAATGAATGCTATTATGAGATAGAATAAATTACATATGAGATATTTAGTTTAGACGGCGGCAGAAGTCTTCGTTTCAGGTGTTGGAGTAGAGAGGGGTCGAGAAAGGAAGAGAAGACAATAGGGTGGGTCGGGTTACACCAGTGTATTTTTTGGTACTAACCTAGGAGAGGGGGTATACAAGGGCATAATCGAAAAAATAAGGGGACCAGCCTTTTTACTCAATTATTTCAGGATGGCTCCTATTCTCTCCAGTTTTTTAAATTAGTATAATTATAAGTTCTTGCGCCCTAAAATGTTTTATGCTCTCCAAGGTAAATAGTCGTTTGCAATATTCACAGGCATAGTTCCCGTGTATTAATAGTATGAACATCTAACCGTTATTCAACTAGGAGCTCACAATTTTTTTTTAAAGTTCACATTGTGAAATCGACTCTTTAAAAAAGATTAATAACTCAAATCTTAAAAAAAAACTCAAAATATGGAGTGCACAATTTGCAATTATAATACAAATACACCACAACCAACCACCACATATGTAAAATGCTAAAAAATAGAGACGAAACTTACAACAACAAAAAATGT
The DNA here is from genome assembly GCA_002174775.1 of Macleaya cordata. NCBI lineage: Eukaryota > Viridiplantae > Streptophyta > Magnoliopsida > Ranunculales > Papaveraceae > Macleaya > Macleaya cordata. The sequence continues at coordinate 201,817 of MVGT01002520.1, forward strand.
TTATTCTTCTCATAAAGACAAAAAATGAAGAGCTTTCATCCTAGTTTTTATGTCTATGTGGGGCCCACATGGTGATAATCCAACATTGTGAGGACGATCTTCTCGCTATGTCGATCTTCTTCATATAAAATTCATTTCAATCTACGACTTAGAACCCCGTCAAATGTTAGTTTTAAATTAATTATAAAAATAGACGGCTCATAGATCACACAAGTTTTTATGGGCTTAAAGTTTTTAGAATGATGTGATTTTTGGTGAGGATGATCTATATGGTATTTACATCATCCTCACAAAAAATCATCCCTTAGATCATCTCTATATGAACCCCACATAGAATGTGTTAACAAAATATTGATTTAAGCATGTATATGAATCCTGACTCTTAATTTAATGATAATTAAACATCTCATTTTACTTATAATTTTGAACAATTTTTTAGATTGTTAATAGATATATAAAGACATAGTTTTTGGTGAAGATAATCTTCATAATTTAAGGAATGATCTTTGCAAAGAATTAAAGATCATCTCTATGTGAGCCACGCAGTTATTAACAGATATAAATATAATATTAGACCAAATGATGGACCTAAACCTATTTCAGTTACCCGTTTTTGTTCAGTGTTGAATTGGAATCCTCTCGTACAAAGAAGTTTCGATTTTCACTGGTTGGTAACCTGGATCTGGTGAACTTAATTTGCTACTGGATATGAGACTTTTTCATGTTATACATGGGCTTTGTGAACAAGCCCAAAAGTCATTTGCTATTTTTTTTTTTTTTTTTCATTTGCTAGTTTGCTACATTAAATACGTACACAGGTTCGTTTTGTCTGAATTCTTCCAGAATGGGAATTCAAGTCCCTAAGAAATCGAAACCATTTAACTATTTAAATCGGTTCTGAGTCTGGGTTAGTTTGCATTGGAAAAATCCAATATTTTTTTAAATTGGACTGAAATTTTAAAGATCAAATTCCTTAGTGGGATTTGATACCAAAACCTACAATATTAAAATTATGCTTCCAACAGTTCTAGCATGTAGTTTTCTACTTAGAATCATCAGTTATCCCCATTAATTTCAACTCCATCTCTTTCAATATTCAGATTGGGAACCAACAATGTGGGTTTGGTAGTATTCTAAAGGAACCATAATTGATCCAAACGTGATGAAGCGGAACTGGAGGTCTCGTAAAACTAACAACAGATTACAACATTGCTCAAGTTCCTGTCCCCATAAGACAAAGGTTCAAGAAAAAGAAGGGGTGGACTTAACCTTATTTTTTTTTCGGGGAAGGGACATGTTTCTGGTGTGTTTACCATAGGTCCACTTGGAAACGCATATCCAACACATGCCTGGACTAACCCTTGGATCCCCAAAATCTCTACTCTCATACCTAACCCTGTCTCACCAGCCTGATTCAGGATATGCAAGTTGCTGAATTAATCAACCTTAATTGAAAAACTGATCCGATCTCTCAGATTTCACTAGAAAAAATGGCAGACAGATTCTCATAATCCCCTTCAGTTGTAGTAGTTACAGTATCCACAATAGTACAAGGGCATATTGCATTTTCTTAGGATACATTTAAAAAAAAAAGATCTGTAAGACGACATCCGTAGTAACGAATTTGCAATTAAAATTTTTAAATTTTTTAAAAAATAAAAATAAAAAATGCTTGGACTGGTGCTCTGAGGCCGCCCATGACTTGGACGAGACCTACCACAGTGCCCAATGTTAGAGCAAGTACTATGGTATCCACCAAATTTTGGTACAAGAAGTCTTAAATGGTAGTTAGAGGGAGGGGGAAGTACTAAGGTTGAGGCACTAGAATTTGGGGCGGCGATAGACGAGTAGAGGGCGACAAAGGGATTGTGGGGCGACAATCCCTTTGTCGCCCCTTATTTTTCTCTTCTTAAAATTTATTTTTTCAAAAGTTTATTTTTGTTGTATGAATGTTTTGGTATGTTTCGAAACACCAAGTCAACGGGGACTACCTGGATACGATCCAATAGCTGATATTCGGTGTGATTGTTATTCTCACCATTTAGATCATCATGACAAAAAATCATCACAATCTAAAATTTCTAACTCATCAAAAGCTATCTCTTTCCCTCACCGTTCTTTTCAGTCTAAACTTTTAATCAATTTTCGATCAACTTTTGAAGGGGTTATAAATTTTATAATGGAATGATTTTTTGTGAGGATGATCTACTTCGTGAGGAGAACAACTTCGCCAAATATCAACTACTGGATCATATCCAAGTAGGCCCCGCAGATTTGGTATTTTGAAATATACCAAAATATTCATACAACAAAATTTTTTTTTTGAAAACAAAATAAAAACTTTTTAAAACAGCAAAAAAAAGGGGCCACAAAGGGATTGTGGGTCTCCCATTACTCCCTTTGTCGCCCTCAACTCCGTTTTGCGTCCTCTAGTCCTTTTGTCGATCCCTCTTTCTTCTATTCTCAGCCTCAAATATGAGTAGATTTGAGGCTGAGGGATAATTCCCACCTTAGTACTTGACTTATCCCTCAAACTTCTCCAATATAGAGGTTTGAGGTTGTCATAATACTTGCCCTTAGGCGGCCAGTCTGTTTCTCGCCCAACCTTGGGCGGTCTTTGCAGGCCTCGCCGCCCAACCTTTCTCTGTATCCACCCAAACGTCCCAACTCCAACAGTACAGTTCCAGCCGATTTTCACTCTTCTTTCTCCATTTTCTTCTTTTCATCTCACTCCATCTTCCCCCACCAAATCATCACCCAACCTTACAATCTTCTTCCATGTAATCTGAAATTGAGGCAAATAATCAAATATTCTCAAAACTCCATTAAATATTCTCAATCTAACCTTTAATTTCATTAAAATAATAGTGATTGATTTCGACATTATTAATTACATCATCTATTAATACATGTAGTGCACGTGACACAAAATTGACCATTGGAATGGTCAAGTGCCGAAAATATTAACATTGAGGGGGATAAGTGATTTTTTTGAAAGATTTGAGGGTAAGTGATTTTCCTATTAGCAATTGGAGGTACACACAATTTGCTCAAATCCTCTTTCTCAGTTCCCTTGTTGATTTTATATTGTGGTGCCCACTTAAAAACGATCTAATGTCTTATATTTAGTAAGAATGTTCTTCTCATCTTATAGGTCATTTTCATAAAAAATTAGCTCATTCTAAAACTTCTAACCACATCAACAAACGATTGTAAACTTAGCAATTAAATATTTTAAGTAATGGACAATCAATTTTTTAATAAATTTTTGATAGGGTTACAAGTTTTACAATAAGCTAATTTTTTGTGAGAATGATTTATAAGGTGAGGAGAATATTTTTACCAAATATCAGTAATTAGAGCATCTCTATGTGAGCCCTCCAATACAAAATAAACAAGGGAACAAAGTGGGACAAAAGATTTTGAAAAGCCGGAGTATTTGGAATCGTTTCAAAGTGAAACTGGTACAGCTTATTACAGTCCGTAATAGTGACGTTGCAAAGATTTAGTGACAATTTTTATTACAAAATTAAAGGTTCTAAACGCATGTAACACCCAATAGCGACTTGCCATGTGTATTTACAAAGTTTTTTTTATCCATTTGTATTTGAAAGTGGCTCGCAGCAATTGGGCGATGGAACTTTAAAATGGCGTAATTCAAGAAGGTGTGTGAAATTAACATATCCATCGTCAGATTCACCTTGTGGTGCAGATTGCTATAGCAAGTGCAATGGAGAAGGTAATCGCCGTAATATGATTCGTTTTGGCTAGAGTGTCCAAATCCGCTATATATTTGATACGGGTTTGCCATAATACTGGAACTATAGCTAATGCATATATCTACATTGATGCATAAATAAAGATACCAAATAGTATTGATTGAATTCCTTCTTTGGTTCCACCTAAAGATACCAATTAGTAGTGTCCAATCGAACTATAAACTAGAGGTCTTTTGACTTTCGTTTGGGCCATGGCGGCCAGTGCTCCTAAGCTCATAGAAGCAATGCTGCAGAAACACATGACATATTTACAGAAACAGAGATTTTAGGCACAATAGAAAGGAATGATAGTAACCGGCATGGGTGAACCCTCATCGATATCAGGCGCCCTACGCTTAACATTATTCTTTTTGGGAAGGGTATTAGACAGGGCCGTATCTAAGCATATGCGGCATAAGCAACCGCATTGGGCCCCAAATTTTTGAGGGCCCCAAAATTATATGTTACTTATATATATATATTAGTATGAATTAGTTCATTAATTTAATTATTATCATACTCCTACTTGTATGGAAATCCTTCTCATTTCTATTTCCTTGTTTATATAGAATAGAAACTCCTAATTATTTATTTAGAATATATAGAAACTCCTAAATATATATTATTATAAGAGTTTAGCAAATTATATTTTTTTGTTATGCATCACTTTTTTTCTTTTTATTTTTCAAGGTTCTATTACGGTTTTAACTATAGCTATTTTATTATTTTGTACTTTTTTTTAAAAAAATATTATGGGAATATGAGCTATATTAACTCAACGAATTTTTTAACTATGGTATGTAGACAGCCCTAAAGTAACATGGGTGCAGTACTTTTAAATAAATAAATAAAGATCAAATTTTATCTTTCCTTTTTTTAAGCTTTTGTAACGGTTTCTTATTATTGTAATTTAAAAAAAATTGAGAAATAATTTCTTTAATTCATCTATGGGCCCCGTTTTAAGATTTCGCTTCGGACCCCGGATACGGCACTGGTATTAGAGGAGATTCGGACATACTTTTTTTTTTCACCTCGTGAATTGAAGGAAGGAATTTCTTAAATCAGGATTGAAATTCTACAATGGAAAGAAGGGTTGTATTGGATACAAAAAAAAAAAAGATAGAAAATTAGGTACGCAATAGCAACAGTTGAACGGTCAGAATTCAAAGATACAGGATCCAATTTTATAACAGATTACCCTAGACATTTGAATGTGGAACAAACTTTTTTTTGATTGGTTACCTAAGGAACCTGAATGTGAACCTATAAACTATGTTCTTTACAAACTCATCATCCAAACTCCACCCCTCACTTATAAGAAGATTATTTAGATCCCTAAAACTTCTTCTAAGAGATCAGTTTGGTTATTTTGCTCTAATTAAGTTCTTTTGATTAAGAACAAATGTACTAAACATGGGTGTGATCAGTTTCCAAGAGGAGTTCACTATCCCGGTCTCCCCCCACAGGATGTTCCATGCGTTGTTCGTCCATGCCCATAATTTGATGCCTAAGATCATGCCACATGGCGTCAAGAGCGGAGGAGGGCCTGGAAGTTTTCAACAAGTTAACTTCGCTGATGGTACGTAATTAACCATAGAACTTAAGTTAATAACATAGTAGTAGTTTTCAATTAAGCTGATAGTAGCTTCTTAATTACAAAATGCAGGAAGTCCTGTGAAATACATGAAGAACAGATTGGATTTAAAGGACAAAGACAACTTGGTATGGAAGTACACTGTGATCGAATGCGACGTATTTGGGGACAAGGTCGAGTTTAAGTTTGAGACTGGTCCCGATGGAGGGTGCATCTTTAAAACGAAAAGCAGTTATCAGCCAAAGGGAGACACTGTGTTGAAGGAAGAAAAAATCGAGGTTGGGAAAGAGAAATCCAAGGGTATGTTCAAATTTATTGAAGCTTACCTGGTCGAGGACCCTCATGTCTATGCTTAGTGCATTCACTTCAAGTATATATGTATCTGGTGTGTTTTAGTTTGTCTGCCCTGTGGGGCGCGCTGGTGTGGTTTGTATTTTTAATTTGTGTTTTGTCAAGTACTATTCTTGTGAAATAAATAAAATAAAAAACTGTATTGATAAAAAAAATAATAATAAAATGGTACCATTTCATTTCCTATATACAAGCCTCATGCACGTGCGTTGCACGTATTCCACACCTTAATAATATTCCATACACTAATAAAGAATAAAAAATACATGTAGCACCATTAAAATTATATTCATATTATACATATCAATTCAGAAATAAACATTGTATACAAATCAATCATCAAAAATACATTATCTCTACGTATGTGAATTATATAACTTGTATCAACCTCTTCTTGATTTGTTTCTCAAATTGAATTAGATTCAATCCAACAAAAGAGAAATACAAAAAAAATCAATTAAATCTAAAAAAAACATAAATATTACAAAGATAAAAATTAAACAAATATTAATATTTTT
>MVGT01003946.1:0-37787 GCA_002174775.1 Macleaya cordata
ACAAATAGGGATCACACTTAGGTTGTTAAACCCAACAAGTGAACCCGCTCTGATACCAATTGAAAGTCTAAATTCACCCTACAGTTAATGAATTTAACCGTATGTCAATATGACTATGGTTAAAGATCACACTATCACCTAATTAAAAAATTACTGAGGTGATAAGAGTACAACAAAAATCTCTAACAAGAGTATTGACTTATTCGATTCTTAATATGCGGAATTAAGAACAAGAATCGAATATTTCAATCTCACAACAAGTATAAAAAAATTGGCACAAGAGATTTTGTTAACGAGGAAACCCAAACTGGGAAAAACCCCGGGACCTAGTCCAGCAAAAATCCACTAAGAGTTATTGAAAACTTACAACCCGATTTACCACTCGATGGACACGAATTACGACTCCCTCTACGCTCCAACAGCTACGGTGTACAGTTCTTCCACAAATTCGAACTCCACGAATTTGCCTCTTAGTAAACGTTGATGCGTCTCCAACTTGAACTCCACAAGTCCCGCACCTTGAACCAATACTTGACTCCTCAAGTATATCACCACAAGCTTGAACCTTCAAGCTCAATCACCGGAAATCCACCGGTAACAAAAACAGAGTTTTGGTTTTGAAATGGGAAGGATTTGAACCAATTTCAACAAGCTTGAGAGCTAAAAGATTAGAGTTGAAACTCTTCAAGAACTTGTTGATTAATAGGGTGAATGGTTGATTGAATACTGAAGATTCAACCCCTATTTATAGTGAAGATGTCCAGCTCAATCCTAGACTAAATTATTAGTTCTAGGTCTAATGGTAGACACCATTATTGGGGATGAGAGAATAATATATTCAGCCTCTCATTCCACTTAGAGATGTTTCCCACGCTCAATTATCTCCCTAAAACAAGGCTTAGAGGGAGATGAGCAATAATGTGTTAGAAAGTTACTTTACAGCTCAGAAAATCGTACTCAGAAAAACGAATCTGGGCGTCGGTTTCGAAATCAAGCCTGTCGGTTTCGAAACCAACATGTGGTTTCGAAACTGACTGATTTGGTTTCGAAACCAACAAGCTTCTGTGATGGTTATTGCCTTTTGATTTCGAAATCAACATGTTTGGTTTCGAAACCAAACTTCATCTGAAGATAGATGTGGTTTTGGTTTCGAAACCAAACTGTTTGGTTTCGAAACCAAAATTCATCTGAAGACAGATGAGTTTTGGTTTCGAAACCAACAGTTTTGGTTTCGAAACCAAACTTCATCTGTCATCAGATAAAGTTTGGTTTCGAAATCAAACTAAGGTTGATTTCGAAACAGACTTTTCCCTATATAAAATAATACCATCAATGCAGTTGGTTTCGAAACCAAACTTCTTGGTTTCGAAACCAACACTGTCCAGATTAAAAATTTATCTTTTAAAACACATTTTATCAAGAGTAAACAGTGTGGGAAACACTCTTAGCAATCTAACCACCTATGGTACTTAGTGTTCTAAGTCACTTACCATCCTAGGATGTCTTCCGGTGGTGAGTTGAGTTCTTCGGAGTCTTTGTAGATTTCTTCTCTTTCAACCGAAGTGAACCGAGACTCACTAGACTCTAACTCAAGTTACATTGACCATCTTGAGTTTACCTTTGACACGAAATTCGACAAACATAAAACATGGACCTTTCAATTTGCATATCAGTTGCATGTCTCTTGCATATCACTTGCATGTCACTTGCATATCACTTGCAAGTCTCTTGCGTATTAGTTGCATGTCAGTTGCATGTCAATTGCATCTTACTTGCATGTCAGTTGCACCTCACTTGCACCTCATCACTTGCATGTCAGTTGTACCTCACTTGCATCTCATCAGTTGCATCTCACTTGTATGTCAGTTGCATGTCAGTTGTATACTATATATTTTTTTAACAGAAACTGAAGAAGATGAAGGTGAAGATAGAGCAGAAGAAGAAGATGATGAACTGATCGCCGGCATATCTAACTCGCCGAAAAAAATGATGAAGAAGGCAGCCCCCATCACCTACAATCTCTCTCTCTCTCTCTCTCTAAAATTCTCTCTCCAGAAGAAGGGGAAGAAGAAGAAGAAGAGGATGAACTGATCGCCGGCAGATCTAACTCGCCGAAAAAATGGTGAAGAAGGCAGCCCCCATCACCTACAATCCCTCTCTCTCTCAAATTTTCTCTATATAAGAAGAAGAAGAAGAAGAAGAAGAAGAAGAAGATGAAGAAGAAGAGGATGAAGTGATCGCCGACAGATCTAACTCGCCGAAAAAAATGGTGAAGAAGGCAGCCCCCATCACCTACAATCTCTCTCTCTCAAATTCTCTCTCTATAAGAAGAAGATGAAGAAGAAGATGAAGAAGATGAAGAAGATGAAGAAGAAGAGGATGAAGTGATCTCCGACAGATCTAACTCGCCGGAAAAAATGGTGAAGAAGGTAGCCTTTAGCCATCGCACCTACTATCTCTCTTTCTCTCCCTAAAATTTCTCTCGCTAAAATTTTCTCTCTATTACTTCTTTTCCAAACAAAGGAAGGGCAAATATGTTAATAAAAATAAATAAAAACCAAGTCAAAGAGTTAAAAATGCCATGTGTACAAAAGACAAAAAAATTTGGGTTGCATTTAAAAAGCCAAAGTTAGCTGGGTGGGAAGTTAAAGCATAACTAGAATTGGGGTTCCAGCCTAATTTTATGAATGCACGTTCATCTGGTGGAGAGTGGATAGACAGTTACCACCATCGATATTTACGGCTTAGATGAGCTGTAATCAAAGCTGAGGTGAGCTTCTTTATTATTAGTAAAGATTAAAGAGGTCGGATCGACTTACAACCTTACATATACAGCTTGTTGTGGGGCCCACATACGGTTAATATAAGGACTACTTTTTGGTGATAAAGTTCTCCTGACCATGTAGATTATCTTCACCAAAAATTAAGTTATTCTAAAATAACTAGCCCCATCAAAAATTGATCAGAAGTTGATTGAAAATTAACTGTGAAAAATGAACGATGAGAAAAATAGTTAATTTTTAATAGGGCTAGAAGTTTTAGAATGTACTGATTTTTTGTGAGGATGATCTGCATGGTGAAGAGAACATTCTCACCAAAATCAACCCTTAAATCAATTGTACGTGGACCCCAGTGCCCCACAATAGGCTGAGGCTGTTAACGCTAGAGCCGGACTTAAGAAAGAAATAGAGAAAGAGAAAAAGAGTTATGAATTCTTCGATAGAATTCACCCTTCAAAAGAGTTATGAATACATGTGCCGTGGGATATGGTTTATAGGTTCCTTTTTCTTTGGATCGCATTTTGAGTGCGGCAGTGCTTGGGTTACAGAAAAAACTACAGAATTTAGTACAGAAGGTACAATTTACTGTGAGATTCACATCACTTTAGGATGGGTGCGAATTTCGAGAATATGTGAAGCATATTGAACGTTGGATTAGGCTTGTGTAGGAATTTACTATATAACTCTAGCATTTCCGTTTTGAGTGTGGGTGTGTTTGGTGAATCCAGGGATGTACCGAAGTTTGGTCATTTGCCTCATTTCTAGTGCCCGCTTTCATTAACCATTAAAATTCAGTTATGGGCTGTCCTCATTAGGGGCTGTTCCAAAAATATGCGAAACAGATTCTAACTAATAGCTAACCTTGTCCAAGAAAATATTGAATATTTGAAGAATACTGTTTTTCTTGCCAATACCAAAATAGGGGTTCACAAAGTTCCTTGAGAATTTGCCTCGAGGCCGCATGATTTTCCATTCAGCACCTACCCGCTACAACTAAATAATATGCCTGTAACTTTTTTAACCCTGATCTCATCTCACAAAATGATTTTGGTCAAGTCCGGCAGTTTTTCACCGTATGATTCTGGTTCTGTTCTAGTAGGAAAGCTCCAGTTAACAGAAAAGCTAACAGTGAAGAACACTACAAATGAAGTTGGAGCAATAGTTTCATGTCTCAAACATAAAATGAAATTGGATTTTTGCACCTCACCCGTATGAACTAGTTTTACAAATACCATACGCTAACAAAATGTTCTATAACAGTAACTATCACAACATACAATCATACAGATATCACATTCTCATATAATTTTCGAAACGAAAATGTAAAAGACATCTAGTTTTTCATATGTGGTTTCTATGGGTAATCAGTCATCCCAACGGTTGAGTTTGTACGTTTTGTTCCCCGAGCAGCCTGAGATGTAGCCTTGGTAAAGTACATGTAGTAATACACATTCAGAATCATCGTTGCAACTACAAACACTGCTCCAGCAATAAACACACCTTTGCGTAATGCTTCACAAGAGAAGTTCTGAGCGTAAATCACTCCCCTGTACTTGGTATGGTAGGCATTCTTTGCTGCACCGGCAATTGCACATGCCTCCGCAACCAGAAAAGTTGCCCTGTCAATAAGTCCAGGTCAAGTATAAATTTTAACTGACACTAAAAACTAATATGCTTCATCTTTATAAAACAAAGGGCTGCTAAGTAGGTGGACATCTAGTAGGATTAGAAGTATCATAATGAACTTTCTTTTCTTTTCTTCCTTTTTAGTATCTAAAGACGATCTCCATGGTGAGGTGTTCATCATGATAAAAGAATCATCCCATCCCCATGTAACATGTCCATGTTGGCCCAAAGACCAGGAGTAAAATTATATGGCAACTTAAAAATGCCAATCGATCTCATTTCCATATTAATAATATATTTTATATTTTAAGGTTTGTCCAACTAAAAGTATCAGAATGTGTGATTGATACGATATGCCTTACGTGATTCTTTATGAAAAAAACAAAATATACTCTATAAACAGACCTTTTTTTTACATTCTAGAACTCCAAAAAGAATGTTGACGCATACTAATATATCTGGCACAGTGGGTCTAACATGGCATATTTTCAGAACATGAAATCTTGCTTTCATAAAGGATTGGAACAAAGAGGCTGGAAAATGTAAAAAAGAAATATTACCATGAAGAGACAAAATAGATGATAGACCAGGCTCGATTACTACCAGGGGCTAATGGTCTCCCAAAACACATACATTTGGTGACTCCCATAAGCAGTGATTCACTTGACAGAAGAAACAGGAATGAACCAACTCCATAACCAGTAGCAACATCTGAGTTGTAAACACAGTACGTAAAATTCTTTTCGTCTTTAACTATGGTACCCTGTCAAGCAGAAAAGAGCTTTACTTCTTAATTGTACAAATCCACCTGATGAATAAAAAGATCAAAATTCAAAAGACCACTGCATTTAAAAAAAAATATATATATTCTTGTTTATGTAGTAAGTAGTGCAACAGACTAACAGAGTATAAGATTGCAAATACTATCACAGTTAAAGACATGCAAGAAATGTTTGAATACCGTTGAAGAATAAAATTTTGATTTTGAGGCATTTTTGATTCAGCATGAGAATGAAAATATTTCAAGCAATACAGAAATACTATAATTTTTCAAACATGTAGTTGTTCACTGAAGTTTTTGAAAATGGATGCAATAAGCAAGAAAATCGTAATTCATCAAAACTACAATAAAAAACCATATTGAGCACATGATGAAGATCTATTAAACGCTAGCTCAGGAATCCTAGACTATTCAATAAAAAGTAGCTGCACTTATAAATGACAATGATCTCAACAATGTCACTTAATGTGAAAGGATACATATGAGATGAAGGGGTTCTGCAATCTACTCATGGAAGAAGTATTAATCAAAACAGTCAAATTGATATGAAAATAGTATTTGAAGGTATGGTACGGGCCCAAATCACACAATCTATATGAACATAGACTGTTATTATGTTCATCCATCTCTGAACTTTCCCGAATCTAAATAATTAAGTTAATCTTTTCAGTTAATTAGAAAAAAGATCATGTGTGTACTAATTTGTTTAGAACATACCATATATACATTCAGATTTTGCACCAGGGAGTTATTTTTATTCAATTTTATTGAAAATAAAAAGCTTAACATTTTTCACTTAAGCAATAAAACAATTATATATAGACTTTAAATTGACTGCTAAGTGGTTAGAGTCATAGAGATTATTTTTTTTAGTAATAACTGAAAATTATACGCAATATACATCTTATTTATAATCTACTAACAAGTGCTAACATTCCAAATTTCCCACATTTTTTGAACAAGCAAAATATTCAATTATAATATCTTTTTAAGGTATTCAATTGTAATGTGGACAGCTCACAGTTTGTGTGGCTATGATAAAAGTAAAAGAAATTTTGATTTTTATAAATTTTCCGAGTTCTTTTAATTAGTACTTGTAGAAATTTTCACTTGAATATAAGAAAACGTGTACATAGATTGGTTTTAGACCATCACAACAAAAGTTGGCTTCAGTATTCTCTAATGATCTCCAGATACCATAGGTGAAGTTGGTTTCATGGAATAGGGAAGACCTAAGCAAGTCAAGTTGACTCTGGAGGTTTTAGAAAGTTCCGGGCAAAATATTCTAAATTTTGACAAAACCTTGAAATATTAATACTGAAAAAGACAATGCCTTCGATTAAGATTTACTGCTTGTGGTCAAGTAACTTCCCTATCTATATTAACCACGCCTGGACCACATCATGCATGCATAGAACCTTCATACTTGATATTGAAGTATCCAATATGAACACCACACACATACAAGTATCCTGAGCATCATTGGTTCTTGAAAGAAATCAGAATGAATAGTAAACTTTGTATGAAATCTTTAAATAACTAAGCTGCAAGCAATATTAACAGCCAATATCTGTCGAAATCGAATATCCCAACTTAGGTTATTCACTTATTCGTACTCAACAAACAAAACCATGTGCTATCTACCATCTAGACTGTAGAAAAACGTTGATTGTAGCATGTAGGATATGAGCAACATCCTATTCTTGAAAACTTGTTTTTTTTGTGTGCTACTGGCTTTGTTCTGGATAAATGCATTCTCTAGAGTCTGCACCATTTTTTTCTTTTGTAGATCTTTGTTGTTCTCTTTTGCCACAATGCAAGCAGGTTAATGGGTGAAGATGGACTTTGAACTCATATTTGGTATCACAAGGCACGCACACGATTGGAACAGACCTTATCCATGACAAGTGTCAACGGTAAGAGCTCATGCACACATAAGAACCCCACATCTTAACACGTCAGTAATGTGAACACTAATAGTTTGTATAAGAGAGGTTTTTTTATAATACTATACAATTCTATGGTAAATCTTTCACAATAGAAAAGCTCTTTTATAATCTTTTACACGCTGCCCCAAATGATGTGTCCGTGCTTTCTAGGTGAGGACTCAAGTGATTAGCCAATCTCATGCTTAACTCAACAAGAGCACAATAAATAGTATTCAACTTAAAGGAACTCCTATAGGACAAGCAAGCAGCTGGAGGTACCCATAGAACATAGACAACTCTTGAAATTCTCAACCGCAAACAGAAGGGCCCCACAAAATCATGGTATGACCAATGGTAAATTTAACCAGCGCCAAGCCCTATATCTGGCTCTAGGAAAAAATGATGATTTTAGACTCATCTCTTTTGTCCGTTAGCCATGACCAAGTCACATATCTAGCTCTAGTTTAACATTGATGATTTAAGATTTAAGAAATTAAGTTACTGCCAGTTTAAGAAAAAACAATCGTATTGTCACTAATGATTTCAGAGTTTAGGCCCACATAGCATTCCTGGCCTTCGTTTCAAGAAAGCTACTGACCATAGATAAAACTAATAATGATATAAAAAAGGGTAGAAGGCTTATGATCATCAAAAGCTATTTGTTTGAAAGCACTTCAGGAGTTGAAGATAATAAGTCAGAACAACCAACTTTCTTGACATTAAAAAGAAATCTCTTTCAATGAAAATGTAAAGCAAGATCGAAACGCCATGGTTCTGATACTCATAATTAAGAAGAAGATTCAAGTAAAAAAGGACTCCCATCATGATTCTACCAGGCACAACTGATCCATCCATGTCACTGTCTGATATTAGATATATATACATAATAACTTGAAATTTTTCAGTACGACCATCCATGTAAAAAAGATCAGCCTAAAACTCATACCCATGCCAGTAAAATGGTGTACAAAAACCCATGCCCTGCCACTAATCACATTAAACTTATGGTTTGTTTGGATGGGGGATTCCAAGGTAGGGATTCAGTGGGGACCGGGGATTCATGTTTCCCTGGTCTGTTTGGCTGCCAAGAATCCCTGGAAACTTATTTCCCGGGAAAACATGTTTTCCAGCAAATCCCTACTTTGGAGTCCCACCTCTCCCCTTAGAATTTTTTGGAATTCTAAACTAAGGATTCATTATGTATTCACCCAACTCAATGCAAATTACACCCCACAAAATTAAAACAACAAAATAGAGATTTTTCTTGGATTTTAAATGGTAGCCAAACAATCCAAAGGATTCAAGCTTCCAAGGATTCATGAATCCATGGATTCTTTTATGGTTGCCAAACAAACCAAGGGATTCATGTTTCCAAGGACTCATGTTTCCTCGTGAGGCACAATCTTTGCCTAATTCTATACAGACATAAATGTATGGAATTAGGCACAATCTCTGCCTAATTCCATATAGCCGTTGTTCAAGTACAGATGGGAGAAATAAATGCATGTCACGACACAGATTGTGTGCGTCCCTAATTTTCCATGGCACTTGCGCTCCCCCAAACCCTTAAACCTCTACCCCAAACAACCTAAATAAGGGTTTTCCATGGTACTTGCCCTTAGATATATCAAATTTAAGGGATAAGTTTAATCAAAATTGAGCACATCTTCATCAAATAGAAACAGGATAAGCAATTGGATCAAATCGTTCTACAAAAAACAGAACAAAGTAAAATAAAACCCACAAAGCATACAATCCTGTGTTAGTTCATAGTAAATCAACACATAATCATGAAAAATCTTGTCAACAAGGATTCCAGAACCTATCCCAAACATCTTTCCCATTTAATTTATATAACCAAATTGAATCTTTTGAGCTAAGCTAAATAAGAAAACAAGATAGAATACTAAAACACAGTAGATTTTGGGGCTAGGAACGAACAGATATAGTAGATCACTACTACAAAGAATCCTAGAAACCATTCCAAAAGCGAAACCATCTCAGATAAGAGTATAATAGTTTTAAAGTCAGAGTTATAAACTAAATAAGAAAACAAAGAGAAAATGCTAAATGAAATGTGATCTACAAACCCTAATCAACAAACGAGATTTCACAGGAACTAGAGGAGAGAGAAAGAAAGAGGGCGAGAAAGGTATATATATATAGAGAGAGAGAGAGCTTACAGTGCTTCGTCGACGTTCAGCAGCAATGGCGAAGCCAAAAGCGACTAAGCTTAGAGCCACAACCAGGATATGTACCAACGTAGAGCCTCTTCCCTCCCCCATCACCTCTCTCTCTCTCTCTCTCTCTTTCTCTATCTTTTGTTTTTTGAGAGACTTCTTCACACTTTCACAGACAACACAGGAAAGTGTGTTGAGTGTGAACTGTTTTAGCTGAAAAAACAACAACAAAAGCGAGTTTTTAGAGAGAGAGAGAAAGGATTCGTAAAAGAGAAAATGTAATAAAGAAGAAGAAAAACGAGGAAAAAGTATGACCTAGTAGGGTCCACCAATAAGACCCTTATCTGACAGGCTTCTCTGAGTCTCTGACTCACCCGTAAGAAGTAGTTGATTCTACATGGCTCTGCTGAACGCTAATGTTCCATACTCGAAATTTTTAACTGTTAGATTTAACTTGAGATTTGTGTAATGTGGTCTCATAGATTTTCTGTGAATCCGAGGAACATCAAGCGAGTCTTCAGATATAGAAGTACAGTGCGGCCAAAAGTGGGTATCCGGTCCACATCCTCTCTGCCCTCGGCCCACCTATCTTATGGGGCCAAATGAAAATTATTCAATGGCCAATATTTTGTGAGAATGTTTCTCCACTTTATACATCATTCTCATCAAAACCCAGCATCTTCTAAAACTTCCACAGCCATAAAAAAATAAGTTGGAAAATTCAATTGTTAAGCCCCACCCACCACCAAACACACGCACTACGTATTTTTGAGTAAGTTGTGTTCCAACAAACTCACTTTACTCTTTTACTGAGGTAACAAATTATATGGCGTATGATTAGGTGGACCTACTTGGGGATAATACATGGATTGATGTTGATTTAGACAATAAATAGACTATCATCATAAAAAAATTTGTCCATGGATCATTTTATGTTGATGAATATATAGATCGTCGACACAAAAAAGTAGTCATTGGATCGACTCCATGTACCACCAACAATTGGGTGTAAATCAAGTGTAATTATTACATTAAAATATTAACGATGATACACATATTGGGACCCACATATTGGGGAGATCATCCTCTCAAAAAATCAAACTTTGGATCATCTCTAATAAGTTAGTCCCATTAGTGAGTGTCTATGGAGTGTAGGACTAAGACAACATAAAATATATAAAAACTGATGAGGTGGAATGTACAAAGGAGAGGTGGAAGAAAGAAGAAAAAAAAATCAACATTCGGATGGATCAACTCCATGTAGCACCTACTCACATGTAAGTAGAATATAAGAATAAAAGTGAGTATTCGGTGGGCTCACGTTGAGATGATCCATGGACCGATGTTGATGTACATAACGAAAAGATTATCGTTTCAAAAAAATATCAGTCCTCAGGTCATCAACACATGGCCCCACGTGTAGATGTAAGCCGCATCTTAATGATAAATTTTTTTACATTGGTGTGTGGGCCCACACTGAGATGATCCATAGGCTAATGTTGATCTAAACGATGAAAGGATCGTCTTCACAAAAATTCAATACTTGGTTCATCTCCATGCAAGCCCAGTGGTTGGTGTAAACTGAGTGTAGCTAAAAAGTTATAATTAAAGGACACATTTGATATTTTCTAAAATCACGTTAAATTCAGACAGCAGTTCACCAAGCCGCACGGTTGGCTTGGTGAAGCCTTAGGGAGTATATATAGTGTAGAAAAAATTCTTGAAATTATGTGGTTCATCTTCTTCTCAAAGACAACATCAATGGCTGGTAGCAATCCCTTCTCCTATCTGAAATGAATGTCAACTTCCTTCTGTGTCTCAACGCGCGCTGCTTCAATATGTTTAAGAAGCTGGTCCAAGTTGCCTTGTCCTCGGCCCTATAGATATAAATTTCTATAGGGAATAAGCCATTTCTAGCATCAAAGGTTGTTGCTGCTAGAAGAAACCCTCCAAATCTTCCTTTCAACAATATGCCATCCAAGCCGATAATGGGCCTACACCCATTCAAAAAACCATCAATGGAAGCTCTATAGGAGATACACAGATGAGTAAAGGTTTTTGGGTCATCCTCTCTTACAAAAGTAGCAATACTACCTGGGTTAGAGTTCATCAACTTGTTGCAAAACTTAAGTATGAGGTTGTAGCTCTTAGCATATATAACTCCCACATATCCTTTCAATTATCTTGAACTTAGCTCTCTATGTTGTACTATATGATATGTTAGTCTGAAACCTCCTCAATATCCTTATCTGGAAATCTTCAGGCTTATAAGTTTGGTGGTCTGTATATTCAGCCTCTATCACATCTGCAACCTGCTACCTTGCATCTTTGGATCAGCTTGGCATGTGTGAGCAGGTCCCAACTTTCTAAGCTTCCAAGTTAGTTGGTTGCCCATCTTTCATATATTAGCCACCCATTTACAACCTTCAGCTCTGCAATAAGCCATCATCCTGTAGCATTCATTCACATCAGCTTTGTATGAAAAATGCTCCACAATTGTATAAGTTCTCAAATGCAATCTATAATCCTTCGCATTTGGAAACTAACTTCAAGTTTCAGAACCTCAGGCTCTGGATCAACCTCATCCTCATACAACTCTGCAGTCTCTCTAACAAAATCCTGAAATTCAGTAAGAGGTGGTGGAGTAAATTCAGTATGTGGTGGTGGAGGATTTGGATTTCCCTCACTATCATCTAAACCAACATGTCACTCCTCACAACTGACT
Source organism: Macleaya cordata (assembly GCA_002174775.1). Taxonomy (NCBI): domain Eukaryota; kingdom Viridiplantae; phylum Streptophyta; class Magnoliopsida; order Ranunculales; family Papaveraceae; genus Macleaya; species Macleaya cordata. The sequence continues at coordinate 12,021 of MVGT01003946.1, forward strand.
CAACATCATCATCATAATAACCATCATCATCCTCAGAATAAACATAATCTTGGTCTTCATCATCTGATGACTTAATAGACATGTATTTTTGCCAATTGAACTCCTGTTCACTGTCGCCATCTGAGTGATATTCTTTTTCTGGGTGCGCATGCCTTAGATCATCTGGAATGCCCAAATTTTCATAATGAATCTCAGATTGATCATTCTTATCCCAAATATGACCAACCTCTGGACATGTTTGGTTGTTTATTACTTCCTCAAACATACTGGCATGTGTAACAGCTTAAGACCAAAAAAAATCTTCAACATCCTTTACACTTATTTGAGATGACAAGCTCTTTTTGTTTATATCCACATTGGCATCAATTGTGAGATCTTCAACATTGGAACCCAAACTAGTATTCATATCACCAACATTGACTTGGTTAGTATTATCAGCAACACTGGTCTGAGTGCTAATATTGGTTTCCACAGTTGACCCACCTTGACTTTCAACTCCAGACTTTGGTCTTACTCTGTTAGATCCCAAGTCAAGCATCTCCTAACCCCCAGATTGGCCCCTATACTAGCCCATAGTTAGTATTCAGTGTTCGGTAAAAGTTCGATTTGGGAATCTTTCAGGAATTATTTGAATTTATGGACGAAAAATTCTGTCAAATATCCAGTCAAATAATCAGAATTCAGTAAAAATGCGGTTCGAAATAATTCGAGTATAGTTCGGATGATCTGTCTAAAAATTAGCTTAAAAATATGAATATATATACAAGTACTATGTCTAAAAATATTAGATCTTATCATAAACTAAAATACTAACAATACCTATTCAATAAGTCTTCAACTGGTATAATGAAACTAGTATAATGGATTGAACAATAACTAAGATTTAAAAAAAATATTTAAAGAAAAAAAATTGTTCAAAAGTAAAATAACACATCCAATAATCTCAATGTAACTAGTATAATGGATTGAACAATAAAATTGAAAGAAAAGAATTATTCAAAAGTTCGGTCCAGATTCAGGAATTATTCGTGAATAATTCGGGCATCCTTAAGTATGCGCGAATTATTCTGACTCATTGAATAATGTGGGTATTCAGTTCGGTACGGCATTGATACGTTCTGTTCACAAATTATTCGTGAATAATTTACGAACTTACTAACTACGCACTAGCCCCCACAGTAGGAAATCGAGGACTCATTCTAACTAGTTGTGGAATATGGGAAGTACTTGGTGGTTTGTGAGCAACCTTCTTTGGTGTGAACTTAGTTATTTTGGCCATGGACTTTTTCACCCTTGTTGGCGTATATGAACATACCGACCCACCATCCTTAGATGCTTCTATAGGACCACGCAAAGTTAAGATCAGGCTAATGAAACCTTAGTCATCAACATCAGCCTCATGCCACATCTAGAAGAAGTCTACATCATCTTTAATTGGTTCCGTAAGACCTTCCCTTGTCCAGAGTAATTACAAGTCTAGATCAACATCAAGGTTTAAATCAGTTTTTAGCTTGTCTAGAAAACTCGATGTACCAATCTCATCCCTATCAAGATCAAGTATCTCATGCACCCTGTCATTGTAATGAACCTTAACATTCATTTTTAGGAATGTTACAAAATTTCTGTACAAACCAATGTTATTAGAGCAATAAAAGACAACAAATATACTGTCAATAATCATTAAATGACTCTGAAAACAAATTAATGCTTAAATTGAGTATATATACTGACAATAATTAATTAAACCAACGATATAGCCCTATTGAACAATGACAATAATAATCAACGAAAAAATATGCATACTTATTAAGCCCTAATTTCTGAAAAATACTACTCAACTAAAAAAACAACTGATCCATCAATGAAATAGCTCTAATGCCCTAATTTTTGCATAATAATCAACTGATTTGAGTATAAGGTGGGTGCTCTGCTAAATTTATATCATCAATCATAACTGACAAAAGCAACTGAAATCTTGTCCCTCTGAATGAAGATAACGAAGAACCCTGAACTCCATTCCAACAAAATCCTTATTCTTCTAAACAAAAACTTTATAAGATGAACATTTCATTTATAACAGTTACTGTACTATGTTTTTAGTGAGATGGGTTTCGAAAACCCTAAGAACATAGTGTTGTTAATTTGTACTCTGTTCACAAAAACAAAGAAATAACCCCTATTTCAACAACAAGAAGGTTAACTTACATGTCCCGGCGAAGCATCTCACCGGTGAAATAAACGCCACAACAATCGAACTCTTCAATGTTGTAAATCAACCACAACAGCAACCAGGAAAAAGATGGAAGAAGTAGTGTCGTTGATCTACACACCTACACACAGAAGAACGAACTCGAACAACACATTCAAAACCCTTTCATCCTAAAACCTAGTTGCAGAGAACGAAAAAAAATCATAACCAAAATGGAAGAGTCTCTTCCACTTTCCCGCTCGATAATGTAGACTTCCCCCTCCCACGTGTGTTGACTGGACGTCTTCTGCATGTATGCAAACATTGGATGGTCTTCAAAAAAAATCATCAACTAAGATGACCCAAACCTTTGGTATTTGGGGACAGGTTAGTGTTAGAAAATATAATCTGATATTCCTGCAAAACAAAATTAATTAGAGTAAAGGATCGAGGCTAGAATTTAATTCTATGTACTTAAGACTTAAATCGCCCTACACCGATGCTTACGGTTTCAGCGGCGGTAGTCTCATAGGATACAATGATCACTTCTTGAGGTAGTAGCACTTCAACCACAAGAACAGTTGAATCAAAAATTGATTGCACTCTCTCTCAAACGACTAGAACTCTAGATGATTATGAATATTTTTCTATGCAAAATGAAGACACAAAGGACCCCTTAAATAGATGACAAAACAACTCTTTGGAACAGACACAACTTGATTCAAAAGGTGCTAGACCTATAAAAAGCACCTTTTCAATATGAATAGACATCAACACACCAACCAACATAATTGGTTCAAGTCTATTCACGTGGGTACTTAATTAATTTACTCATTCACTCCTAAAAATTTGGTTTACACGATTAGATACATGCATAGACCCATCACTTAAATAAAGTTAACTTGGTCCCATTTAATTAAACTTTATTTGGTCAAATACTAAATTTCCAACAGTGATTTCTAACTAGTTTTCCACCAAATCCCTAGTCCCCACAAAATCCTTACTTAAAATCCCCCATCCAAACAAACCATAAAATATAGTGAAAAGTAGGAAGAAGTGAATTTGGTGAAGCATCGACTCATAAGTCAAAGAATCAAAAAGTAAGATTTGCAATGCAACATAAAAATTAAATGATAAAAGTTTATTTTTAATTTTAATATTTTATTTTCTATTTATTATTATTATTTTAATTTATATATTTGGTTATTATTTATTAGTTATAATTGTTTTAATTTTTAGTTTTATTTTGTGTTTTTGAGTTTTAAGATTTTACCTTCAAATTTTTGTTATTTTAATTTTAATTTCTTATGTTTTGTTTTATTGTTATTTTATTCTTTATATTTATTTTTATTTTTTATAAGCTACAAAATTTTGGTTTTATAAATGGAGTTATTATTGTTTTTGTTATAATTACACTATTTTCGTTAGTATAAATACAATAGTATAAGTACAAGAGAAGTGAGACAGATTTTATTAAACTTCTAGCTGATATGTTTCAACTTATATCTATCAATGAACACAAGGTACCCATATATATAGATGTGGGAGGATAAGAATGCAAGGATAAGTGTCAAGAATACTTGACACATATCATCTAATAACTGTGGACATCCACCAAACTGCCACGTTTATAACACTCCCCTTTGGTTGTCCACTTTTCTAAGATAATTGTCTCGTTAAGAACCTTGCCAAGAAAACTTAGAGGGAGAAACCTTGAGCTAAGGAAAAGAGTACAATAGACTTAGAATAGTGTTGGACTCGCGTGAGCTGCCTCATTAAAAACTTTGGCATGGAAAACTCAGAGGGACAAAACCTTGACAAAGGAAAAAGAGTATAGCGCGAAAAGGAGTAAGACAAATATTGGCACTGATATACTCCCCCTGATTGGGCAGTCCCTCATATCAATCTGCTTGACGATACATACGTCCCAATGCCAATACCATAAACTAGATTTTTGAATGTCGTTGTTGGCAAAGACTTGGTGAATAGATCAGCATATTTTTTACAGGATTGTATCTGCTGGATATTAATCTTATAGTTCTTCTGGAGATAGTGAGAATGAAATAGCTTCGGTGAAATATGCTTGGTTATATCACATTTGATGTAGCCTTCTTGGACTTGTGATATACAAGCAACATTGTCTTAAAAAATAACTGTGGGCACATCAGTGATAAAGGATAAAGCGCAAGAGCTTCTGATATGGCCAATCAGTTATCTTAGACACACACATTCTCTGTAGCTTCATGCAGTGCAATAATCTCTGAATGATTCGAAGAAGTGGCAGGAAGACTTTGCTTATTGGATCGCAAAGAAAAGTTGTATCACCACTTGTAAAAATATAACCAGATTGGGAGATAGCTTTGTGGGGATCAGAGAGGTATCCAACATCTGTGTAGCCATGTATTTGTGAGCCATTGGATGGATTCTTGGACTAAAACAATTCCATGTATGTCGTTCTACGGAGATAACGGAGAATCGATCTGTTTTACACCTATTCAATGTCTCATTGTCGGTGCTGAACTAAATCTGGCTAACAAATTTACTGAAAAAGTAATATTAGGTTTAGTACATTGTGCAAGATACATCAATGCATCGATCGTACTGAGATATGGTACTTCTGGACTAAGTAGTGTTTCATTTTCCTCCTTTAGACGAAATAGATTTTTTTGGGCATTGAGAGATTTCACAACCATAGGAATACTAAGCGGATATCCTTTGTCCATATTAAAGCGCTTCATGACTTTTTCAGTATACGTTATTTGATGGACCAAAATTCCGTGTATATTATGCTCGATCTGCAGGCCGAAACAAGATTTTATTTTTCCGAGATCTTTTATCTCGAATTCTTTTTTCAAGTATTCTGCAGCGTTCTTGAGCATTTCAGGAGTCCCAATTAGATTGGTATCATTGACGTATACAGCAATGATAACAAATCCAAATTCTGTTTTCTTAATGAATACGCATGGGCAAATGAGATTGTTGATATATCCTTCAGGGAATTTCATTGCTTCAGGCAATTTGAATCCTTTAGGGATTTAATTTTCTTTAGGCAATTTGAATCCTTCAGGGACATTATTTACTTCAGGTAATTCGAATCCCAAGTTTCTTCGAGAAACTTTATGCCACAATTCGTGCTTTATAGCAAATGACTCATTGTGTTTTCTTCCAAATAACCCATTTGTAACCTACATGGCTTATATTTATCGGGTGTTGGAACTACATGTCCAAATACTTTACGTTTTGCAAAAGAATCCAATTCTATTTGGATTATTTCTTTCTATTTTGGCCAATGATTTCTATGTCGACATTCCTCTACAGAGTGCAGTTCAATACCTTCATCATCTGTAACAATTCCAATCGCAACTGAGAATGAGAATATGACATCGACAATAGTTTTATTGCGATCCCACACTCCTCTAGTGCATGTATAATTTATTAGAATTTTCTCATTCACGGGTACATGTTCCTCTTCAGGAGGGCGCCTTTCATCAAGGGTTTATATCTCTTAAAGAGTTTGTATCTCTTCAGGAGATTGTTTCTCTTCAGGAATTATTCTTTTAGAGAGTGTGGACATTTTAATAGCCTCTTTTGGAGTGCTATCTCGCATAAATTTTGATTGGCATTTCCGCTTTCGGAGAACAGAATCTTTTGAACTGAGTAGTCGTCTATGCTTCAGAAGTGCTTTAGATGACTCATTTGCTGCAATATTAATAGTCTGTCCTACAGGGACAACACGTCCTGCTAGGATAAGATGTCCTGCTGGGACATCAATTCGAGCTGGAGTATTTGCAACAGGTATATGTGATTTAGTCACTTTTGTTGCATCATTGAATGCATCAGGCATTGCATTAGCTATCTTCTGGAGTTGAACAATCCTCTATACTTTAATTTCAGATTGATTGGTGCGAGGATCGAGATGAGACGAAGTTGGTGTATTCTAACAAAGTTCATGTCGTACTTCAGGCGGCTGATTTCCTCCCCCTAACAGCGGAAAGAGTGTCTCATCAAAATGAACAATTAGTCATTGAACATCTGATTCATCTAGTCGTGATAAATGTATGATTATTTGATGACGTGACTAGCTTATAAATATAATCTTCTGGATCATATAACAAGTTTATGAATATGATCTTCTGGATCATAGAACTAGTTTCAAAGACATGATCTTCTGGATCATTTTACAGTTAAGAGATACAATCTTCTGGATCGTATATACTCAAAGGACAGAGCATAAAGTTTTTCTAATATGTGTTTTCAGCACAAGACAGTCAATGTAATACATAGGTATTCCATATAACGTCCATTGATTGTTTCAAGGTGGTATGTTAATTTCAGATACAGTACAAATAGAATCCCACCCACCCCCTTTAATTTCTTTGTTTTTTCTTTCATACTCCATTTCGTCATTCCCTCCTACGTGACTTTCGAGAGCCCATCTAAGTGATGTGCGCAGTACAAAGTTCATGGTGCAGAACTCGTTTTGTTCATCTTATTATTATCCATTACAACAAATATCTTTAAAACTCAACAGATTACTTCTAGATCTAGATGAATATAATACATCGTTAATTTAGAGTTTTGTTCCACCTAACAACATGATACTGGCTCTGCCGGAGCCTTCGATCAACTGGTTGTACCAATTATAGTGGTCACGGAGGATTTATTTACGTTGTTGCACTATCTACTAGATATATATCCTTTATCTCGTGTCTGGATATGTTTTTGCTGGAATCCATATCCTTTCATGTTTAAATAAACTAAAAGATAAGTACAAGGTAAAAGCACACATGTATATATAAGAAGAAGTACAAGAATATACAAACAAGTAAAACAAAAAATTTATTTGGTGAAGACATGCCCATCACTAAATATTTGATCCAAGTCACCGCCTTCAAAGATCATGAAAGGCATCAGGTAATTCCAGGTGGGTATTTGCCAATGGGCCACTGTTGTAACTAAAATTCATCTCAGCATTAGCTTCTGGCCTTCTGAGTGAAGACTGGTAAAGATCTACCAGATGTCTCGCTGTACAATAGGTACGCGACCAGTGCCCATGCATACCACAACGATAGCAGACTTCTTCATAAGTTTTACGAGGTTTATTCTGCAAACCTTTCTGCTTCGTTTCAGAATCGTCCCTCTTCTGGTGGTTTGGTCCTATATCATCCTACTTCTGGTGTTTTGATTTTGTATCATCCCACTATTGGGGAATCGATTTTGTATCGTCCCATTTCTGGTAGTTCAATTTATTATTATCCGTATTTTTCCACTTCTGGTGGTACGGAGCATGTCTAGAATTACTATGACTACCTTGTTTGTCATATAGACCATGCTTACCACGTTCATTTTTTACATCTAAAAGAGGACGTTGCATGTGCTTCAGGTAGTGATGCAGAATTAGTATGACGAAAAGCATGGTTCTTCAATAACAGCTCATTACATTGTTCCGCTACGAGAAAACAAGAGATTAGTTCAAAATATCTCTTAAAACGACGCTCTCGATACTGCTGCTGCAGGAGCAAATTCGATGCATGAAATTTTATAAAAGTCTTCTTGAGAATTTTCTCATATGTGACAGTCATACCACACAATTTTAGTTGTGAAGTGATTTTGAACAAAGCGGAATTATATTCCATCACAGACTTAAAGTCCTGCCAGCTGTATTGGGCATTGGGAGTGTGACTAACTTCAGGTGATCAAACCTATCATTCAGATCATTCCAAAGGATCAATGGATCTCTAACTGTTAGATATTCAAATTTCAAAGTAGCACAAAGATGATGATGGAAAAAAATTAAAGCGGATGCGCGACTCTGCAGGGCCGCGTGGTTACCTTCCATTATTGTATCTCCGAGGTCTTTGGATTGGAGATAAATCTCAACATCAAGTAGCCAAGAGAGAAAATTATTTCCAGAAATATCTAGAGCTTCAAATTCAAGCTTTGTTAGATTCGACATAATCGAAATAACAAAGACGTACGATGATTATACCTTCTTTATTTTGTGAGGTATCCAAGAACTTCGTCTGGATCAAGAACTTTGGGTTGATCACGAATTTTCGAGGACTCGTTCTTGTTGTAGTAGATTGGTAGAGACTCGTGCTAATAACGTATTATAATTATACTATTTTCGTAACTGTAAATAATTGACACATATCATCTAACGGTGGACAGCCACCAAACTGCCACGTTTATAATAGTTTGAGTTTTGGCAATTATAGAAGGTAAGTGAATGAAATATATAAACTCTTGAGGTACAAATGAAGAGAATGGTTATTGTTTGGAGTTAAAAGCAAAAAAAAAATCCTCAAAAGTAGTTCATTATTTAACTTTTTCGAAGTTATTCTTTGTTGTGTCCCATACTAATAACCATGTTTTTTGACTTATTTAAACAAAAAAAAAAAACGAAAAAAAAACAACTTATAAGTTGATTGCCAAACGTGCACTTAAGCGGATCCTAGCTCTTCAAATAATGATGTAATAAGTAGATCCTAACTATTCAAATATAAGCAAACACGCCTAAGTTTTTCATAGAATTCTTTTTCGACAACAACTATACACTTAGGCTATAGATAACCAAATCTGCATCATTCATCAAGATCTTGATACTAATGTGCAAATAAATCCCATGTAATGCAGTCTTTCATCATACCAAGTATGTGTTCGGTTCGTGGAATTGGACCGAAATTATTCTTGGGAATGTTAGATTCCCCTATTTTAGGGGAATGGCAATTTAGTGTGGCCCGGAATAACCATGCTAATTTTTCAAGATAGTTTTACTTTCACCATTTACAAACATAATCCCAAACAATGTTTAGACACTTCATTTCTATCCCTTTTTTTTTTTTTTGTTAATCGTGATCTTCTCATTCTTTTTATTCTTGTATATTTTCTTGATTTATATTGCTCTTTTAAGCTTTCCTCTTTCAGGAATAAACTAGCCCCCATACCCCGTGCAAGGCATGGGGGCTTTTTTAAAAAAAATAAATTTTGAATTTTTTTATTAGATAATTACAAAGTTTAGTTGTTTGAGAATTTTAATTACTATTAATTTTTAAGGTGAGAACTTTTTAGGGAGAAAGAGATTTATTATAATTAGAAAGCTTAGTTGCTTTAAAATTATAATTGCTATAAATTTTTAAAGAGAGAGTTTTTAAGGAGAGAGAGATTTGATGATTTAAGGAGAATACTTGTGAGAGAGACATGTGGCAGAAAAAAGCTTCTCCTATAGTATATTATAATAGATTCGATGGTGGTAGTCCAATGCACTATAGAGATTATGGGTGCTTTGAATTCATTTAAGTAGTTTCCATTTTTAATTGGGTTATAAAGCAAGAAAAAAAAATCCATGACAATCCGAAACATCCAAGGAGTACGAGTTTCAATCTAATTATTTCATATTTTTTTAGAAAAATAAGGCAACAAGTATGAATTATGAAAAATATGACTTGTATTACCCCCTCTAATGATTTTTCGTTTCCATGCTTATTTTTAGTAGCATACATTTAGAAGGGTATAAGGAGAAAATTAATCTTTTTTGGATTAGTATTCATGTATGAACCAAACACTGAAATAAAATGTGGCAAGAATTCTATATTCTTATTCCTGGTTGAGCCAAACATTAAACAAATGAATATGATTCCTAGAAATAGCATTCCACGAATGTGATTTCCTTCTCATGATCCAAACATAGCCTAACGGAAATCTCACTTGCACCCAGCTTAATCTTCTTGTTTTAACACTTTACTTATTCCTAGACTCTATTTACACTTCCTGTATGAGTTCCACTGCATATTATCAAAGGGGCTAGTTTTTGTGAGCATAAATTATTATTTTTTCTTTTAGATGATGGATTGAGCATAAATTTTCTATTCCTCTCCATTGCCACAAAAATGACATCATTAATTCTAAAACTTTTAACCCGGTTAAAAATTAATAAAAAATTAACTATTAAAATGATGGTTTAAAAAGCTTAAAATTTCAATAAAGTTTTGATAGGGCTAAATGTTCTAGAACCATGTGATTATTTGTGATATGATTACCTAGGAAGAGATCATCCTATAAAAAAACTAGCCTTTGGATCATTTTCATTTGGACTCCACACAGAGTGTTAACTGAGTGTAAAACTAAGTGAAGTGTTAATAAAAGTTCGGTGCAAGTAAAAAAAAAATTACCTGATTCGGTACTTGGATCCAACGGTTGTGGATCACCTATCAAACTTTTTGATATTTTGTATTATATCAGATTCTCAATCATGAAGTTGATGACGGTATATATCACAGGAAGGGCTAAGGAAAAACAAGAAAAAACAACATCAACAAAAGACTGACAAAAACTAAATCGTACCCATCACATATTCAGGTCCTCAATCTATGGATGAGATAAGATGAATGAGGTCCTTCCACGTGGCAAACTGAGAGGCCATCTTAACGATAAGGCTATTTGTGGTCATTAGAGTAAATATCATCATCCCATTTAATCCAACGACTAAAAACTTCCCAAAAACCAGTAGATGAAATTTGAACCACTGGATGAAAAAATACGGGAAGGGAAAAGCGCAGCTGATTGAGTTCATTGATAGCAGTATATATTGGAGAAGGCAGTAGAGGAAGGACCATATTAAGAGTTCAGAAATCTTCTCTAGTAAACAAGAAAAAAGAAGAAGAGAAGAAGAAAAATGGCCTCCTCCATGATCTCATCCGCAGCCGTCGCCTCCGTCAGGAGCTCCGCCCCTGCTCAAGCTAGCATGGTTGCACCATTCACCGGCTTGAAATCCGTCGCCGCCTTCCCTGTCACTCGCAAGAACAATGACATAACCTCAGTCACCAGCAATGGTGGAAGGGTGCAGTGCATGCAGGTACTAAACTGATGAACATATACAATGATGAGCTTATGTTTCTATTTTTTGATAATTGGACTGTTTCATTAGTTTTGAAGTCCCTTTTAAGATAAGTCAAAGAATGTTGACATATCGCGACTGCACTTGGCATCTGGAGAATTATGCGAAAATTTGCAGTGTATTACAATAAATTGTAGTGGAGATTACAAATTTTCGCAAAAATTCTCTAGATACCAAGGATAGCCTATAACCTACTGTCCTAGTTTGTTTCTCATTTCATATGAAGTACTAGAACCATTAGTACTATAACCGGTTCTGATTTTGGGTACTTATGTATCCGAAGAACTAAAATTGAACTATTGGGAATTGTTTTTCTATTTATATTTTGCATAAAAAATTAAAAAAAAAATTGGAGAATAGGAAAGAACTGGAGAACCATTAATCTCGATTCCCATTCCACCTATTTGAGTACCTGAACCAGAACTAACTAGAACCAGTCACCCAGAACCAACCTTATGCAATAAGTTCAAGTTTCCGGGTAATTCAAGAACAGAATAAAAACCGAAGATTTTCGGATATTAATATTTGTTTGAATTTAAATTGAATCAATGGTTGAATTTATATTTACAGGTGTGGCCACCAAGTGGGTTGAAGAAGTTCGAGACTCTTTCGTACCTCCCACCTCTCTCACCTGAATCATTGGCTAAGGAAGTCGACTACCTTCTTCGCAACGGATGGGTTCCTTGCTTGGAATTTGATGCTGTGCGTATAAATAACCTAACCCACCTCCCATTTAATTGATATATATAAACAAGAAAAGGGATTTAATGTGCCCGGCTTCGCCCGACGGATATACTTTTTATCGGGCGAATATAACTCCGGATTCATTAAATCTGGATGGACTCTGCTTAATATTAATTGATTTTGTTAATCAAATAATAATTAATTATTTAATATAAATTTGTTATGTTCTTGTTGGTTATGTAAAATATTTTATAGCAAGGATTCGTATACCGTGAACACGGCAACTCCCCTGGATATTATGACGGACGTTACTGGACAATGTGGAAGCTTCCCATGTTCGGTTGCACCGATTCTTCACAAGTCTTGAAGGAGTTGGAGGAGGCCAAGAAGGCTTACCCAGGTTCATTCATCAGGATCATCGGATTCGACAACAAGCGTCAGGTGCAATGCATCAGTTTCATTGCCTACAAGCCCTCTGGCTTCTAAATTTAATCATCTTCATCAATTTATGAACATGTACCTTGAATTTAATTAAGGAACCATCGAATTCATTTCTGTGTTATTTTTAGATTTGTTTTTCCCTAATTCGGTTTTGGCGAATTATGTATAATTCGTTTTCTTTGATGGGAATCGAATGTACGAGCAGCGATATAAGATCGTCTATGCCGATGTTTTCATTGTAGTGAATATTTATGGCTTCTTCTACATTCTATGTCGATCCTTTTTCATTAATACATTTGGTTGGAGCTTGTTGTTTTAATATTGTTATTAGCATTGGAAAATTTCCAAATAAAAGTTTGGTTTTTTTTTTTCCAAAATTCTCTCTTTTAGGTCATGTTTGGACGACGTGATTAGAATCGCATTTTGGTGTTTGGTTTGCTTATGAAGCTTGTGATTCCCTCAAAAAATGGGTGAACAGTAAGCCCTATGAGAATGGTAGATGTTCAATTCCTGTTCTCCAAAAATATGATTCTATTTCAGTAATCCAACATGGTCATAATTTGACAAATATCACGATTTGGTACCAAGCCCTTTACCCCAATCAAAAGTGAGCCCAATGCACCATCTAGAAGAAGGGCTGGGGGTTATCTATTTTAGCCACAGAAAACCCTAACGGGCACCCCCATATTAGCTTTTATTTATATTTTTCCTTACTTTCTAGTTTTACTTGCTTATGGTTTATTTGGATGGGGGATTCTAAGGTAGGGATTCAGTGGGGACCATGGATTCATGTTTCTCCGGTCTGTTTAGCTGCCAAGAATCCCTGAAAACTTGTTTCCCAGAAAAACATGTTTTCCAGCAAATCACTATTTTGGAGTCCCACCTCTCTAAACTAAGGATTCACTATGTATTCACCCAACTTAAAGCAGATTACACCCCACAAAATTAAAACAACAAAATAGAGATTTTTCTTAGATTTTAAATGGCAGCCAAACAAACCAAAGGATTCAAGCTTCCAATGATTCATGAGTCCATGGATTCTTTAATGGTTGTCAAACAAATCAAAGGATTCATGTGTTTAGGGATTCATGTTTCTAAGGACTCATGTTTCTCTTGGGAAACATGAATTCTACATCCAAACACACTATTAGTTTATTCGATTTGTTTGTACTTATAATTGGTAATAACTCCATCATTAAAATTAAAAATAAAAAAAAATATTTATTAAAATGTTATAGAAACTAACTACACTAATTGTAGAAGACAAATAGTGTAAGTACTAAAATATAAACAAGAGAAAAGTAATGGGAAGGCTTAGTTTCATTCACAAGAGTTTATTTCTGTTACTACAACTTGATACAAAACAAAAACAAGTATTACCTATTTATAGGTAGGGAGGATGCCTATGTGAGTGACATATGTCATGGCATGTGTTAAATGGTGGCATCCTCTACCTTAGAATAGTAACACCTAAATAGGTGACTCACCAAGTAAGATGCTTGGTGTCTTCAATATAACTTAAGAGTTTGACACCTTAGGAGCTAGGTGTCTCCATAGTGGGCAGCCACTTGCCAACATATAACATAAAAGATATTTATAACATAAAAGATATTTTAGGCTTAGTTTTTATAAGCTTTGGAACTAGTTTGGTTTTCTATATAGAAAATGGACAATATTCTTGGGGTTTTGCTCTAAAACCCTAATTCACCAATAGTATTTCTTAAGGGTGATGCTACACTTCTCGAAAAGCCAACCAAAATTTCTACCGAAAGGCACAATATATGGTATACACATAACACTTTGAGATGAATGCGAATCACGAAAGTATATAGAATATTTGATGATACATATGTCTCATACCAATTCCATAAACTAGCTTTCTGAATGTCGTTGTTGGTAGAGACTTTGTGAATAGATCAAAATAATTCTCACATGATTGTATTTGCTAGATATCAATCTCATGACTCTTCCGGAGATGGTGAGAATAAAATAACTTTGGCGAGATATGTTTGGTTCTATCACCTTTGATGTATCTTTTTTGACTTGTGATATGCATACGGCATTATCTTCAAAGATTACTGTTGGTTCATCAGTGATATAGGGTAGATTGCAAGAGCTTCTGATGTGTCCAATTAATGACCTAAACCATACGCATTCTCTGCTAGCTTTATGTAGAGCGATAATTTCTGAGTGATTAGAAGAAGTGGTTGAAAGACTTTGTTTGTTGGATCGCCATGAAAATGATGTACCACCACTTGTAAATACGTACCCAGATTGGGAGATAGCTTTGTGGAGATAGAAGAGATATCCAGCATCAGCATATCCCTTTATCTGTGAGTCATTGGATGGGTTTCTTGAATAGAATAAGCCCATGTCAATTTTTCTGCGGAGATATCGGAGATTTTGTTTTACACCTGTCCAATGTCTCCTTGTTGGTGCTGAACTAAACCTGGCTAACAAGTTTACTGAGAAAACAATGTCAGGTCTAGTACATTGTGCTAAGTATATCAATGCACCGATTGCACTAAGATATGGTACTTCTAGACGAAGTAGTGTTTCATTATCCTCCTTTGGTTTAAATGGATCTTTCTCGACATCGAGAGATCTCACAACCATAGGAGTACAAAGCGGATGTGCTTTGTCCATATTAAAGCACTTCAGGACTTTTTCAGTATACATTGTTTGATGGATAAGAATTCCGCGTGAGTTATGCTCGATCTGCAGGCCGAGACAAAATTTTATTTTTCTGAGATCTTTCATCTCGAATTCTTTTTTTAAATATTCTTCAGCTTTCATGAGCTCTTTAGGAGTCCCAATTAGATTTATATCGTCAACATATACTGCAATGATAGCAAATTCAGATTCTGTTTTCTTAATAAATACGCATGGGCAAATGGGATTGTTAACATATCCTTCCTTGATCAGGTATTCACTAAGGCGATTATACCACATTCACCTAGTTTACTTTAATCTATACAAAGCTCGTTTAAGCTTAAGTGAATACATATGGTGTGGTTTAACTTCAGGCAATTTAAATCCTTCAGGGACTTTCATATAGATATCTGTATCTAACTTTCCATATAGATATGTTGTAACCACATCCATTAGATGCATGTCGAGTCATTCTGAGACTACCAGACTAATTAGATATCTGAAATTAATTGCATCCATAATAGGAGAATATGTTTCTTCATAATCAGTCCCAGGTCTCTGCAAGAAACCTTGTACCACAAGTCTTGTTTTATAGCGAACGACTTCGCCTTTCTCATTGCGTTTTCTTGCAAATACCCATTTGTAACATACAGGGTTTACATTCTTCTTTAGAGTGTGGTTTAATGCTATCATTCGCTATAATAATCTCAGATGCTACCAAGAAGGAAAATATATCATTGACAGTTATTTTATTTCGATCCCACACCTCTTTATTGCATGCATAATTTATTTGAGATTTCCTCATTCACAGGTACCTGTTTTTCTTCAGGAGGTTGCTTCTCTTCAGGAGTTTGCAACTTTTCTGGAGTTTGTATCTCTTCAGGAATTAATATTTTAGAGAATGTGGATCTTTTGTGAATAGCCTCTTCTGGAGTGTTATCTTGTATAAATTTTGATTCCGCTTCCAGGGAACAGAATCTTTTGAACCAAGTGGTCGTCCACGCTTCAGGCGTGCTCTGGAAGATTCATTTGCTACAACGTTCACAGTTTGTCCTGCAGGGATAACATGTCCTGCTGGGACATAGATTCGTACTCCCATGTTCAATGTTTGTCCTTCTGGGACAACATGTCCTGCTGGGACATTAATTCATGCGGGAGCATTTGTAACATGTATATGTGACTTAGTTACTTTTGCTGCATCATTGAATGCATCAGGCATTTCATTAGCAATTCTTTGTGGATGAGTGATTCTCTGCACTTCAAGTTCACATTGATTGGTACAAAGATCAAGATGAGATAAAGTTGGCAGATTCCAAAAAAGTTCACGCCATGCTTCTGGTGGCGGATTTTCTCCCCCTAAAGGTGGGAAGACTGTCTCATCAAAATGATAATCTACAAAGCGTGCAGTAAAAACATCACCTATTAACGGGTCAAGGTATCTAATAATAAAAAGTGAATCAAACCCAACATAAATTCCTAATCGACGTTGAGGGCCAAACTTTGTGCGATGTGTAGGTGCAATGGGAACTTGTACAGCACAACCAAAAATATGTAGATGAGAAATATTTGGTTAATGCCCTAAAGCAAGTTGTAAAGGTGAGTATTGATGATATACAGTTGGGCGAAGACGAACTAATGCAGCAGTAGGGCTGCACACGGTTCCGTTTGGTTGGATTTTTTGTCAAACCCATAGCCAAACCATTAATTAATTTAGGAGGGCCAAAGCCATACCAAACCATGATTGTTTTTTTTAGAACCAAACCCACACCATCGGTTTTTTGAATTTTTTGGTTTTTCGATTTTTTCTAAATTTTGAATTTTTTAGGAGTTTTCGATTTTTTTTACGGACAATCAAAACTAAAGTTTAACTATATTGAAAAAAATTTACATATGACATTTATCAATTGATCATTTAAACTTAAACTAAAACATGACATAATTAGAGCACTTGCATTATAAAAAATTAAAGTTCGTTCAAACTTAAAAAATAAAAAACTGATAATAACAAAATATTTATTTAAATTTAAAACATGAAAAAATAAAATGTCCAAGTGTTTAACCATCTTAAGTAATTATTAATTCTCTCTCTTTTTTTGTGAAAATTATTAAATTTAATATAAGAAGATCATCCTTACTAAAAATTATATCAATCAAAAATAATTATAAGGTAATTTATAGGCCATCAATTTTAATTATTACTTTTAAAATAAATTTTGATAGGGTTAAAAATTTTGGTACGATATGATTAGAGACAAAGTAATAAATTTTTTTAAGGAGAAAATCACAAAGCACAACAAATTTCTTTGGTATGCTTAAAAGCTTGTGGGGTACGTGTTAAGAAATAAGTTGATCAAATTCTAATTTTACAAAAACTAAGGCACAATATACTAAAATCTTAATAATTAGTGGTTCACTCAATTTCCTCATAGGTATTAGATGTTGGAGTTTAAATTTTTTTTGGTGGAGCACACTCCCCAATAGCGTGCAAGATAGCTCGTTCCCGAATACTATTTTTTTTTTTATGAAGATACATGGTGAAGTCTGTGAAGAGTTCATCTTCATATCATAGATATCTATATATGGATCCCAACATATTTTTCATAGCAACATAGTGACAATTTTAATCATGGTATATCCACAATTGAATTTTTCCACAATAAAAATAATAATTATACAAAATAATAAATATATTATAAATTAATTAATAAATATGTATAAATTTGAAAACACACATCACACATATGTATTGCCTCATATAGGATACAAATTGACATACATACATTGACTTATGAAATTGTGATTATATTAAGAGCCAGGATCCTTAATTCATATTTTCATAAGTTAGCATGCATATTTATACATAATAATGCATGTGTATACTATATATAGGTATATGTACAGGATTTTTTCTAGTTTTTTTGGTTTGGTCTTTCGGTTCAGAGTTTTTGGTACGGTTTCGGTTTTTTTGATTTTTTTAAAACATTAAACCAAAACCAGACCATAAATATCGGTTTTTGCAGTTTTTCAATTTTTCGGGTTTTAGGTTTTTTGGTTTTACGGTTTATCGGTATTTTTTCGGTTCGAACCAGTTCTGACCGGATGTAAAACCGCACCATGTGTAGCCCTATGCAGCAGCATGTAAAATAGCATATCCCCATGCAGAAATAAGTAACTTAGTTCTCATAAGCATAGGTCGAGCAATTAATTGAAGAAGTTTAATAAATGACTCTGCTAGATCATTTTGAGTGTGTATATGAGCAACAGGATGCTCAATGTCAATACCTACTGATAAACAATAAGCATCAAAGTTTTGGGAAGTAAACTCACCTGCCCCATCAAGTCGGATAGACTTAATTAGAAAATCATGAAAATGTGCACGTAATCTAATAATTTGAACAAGAAGTGCAAAAGCCACATTGCGAGTGGATTGAAGACAAATATGTGACCATCTCGCAGTTGCGTCTATTAAGACCATAAAATATTAAAATGGTCTGCATTTAGGATGGATAGAACCACAAATATCTCCCTGAATGCGTTGTAGAAAAGTGGGGGATTCAACCATGACCTTAGTCTGTGATGGTTTAAGGATTAGCTTACCTAAAGAACTGGCATTACAGGTAAAATCTTTGTACAACAGAATCTTCTGGTTCTGTAGTAGATGTCCTTGTGAGTTCTGAATTATTCTACCATCATGGCAGAATCTAGGTGTCCAAGACGGTCATGCCAAAGCATAAATGCTTTTGAGTAATTGAACTTCTAGTTCATGACGGCATAAGATTCGACCGTTCTTATTATTGTATGATATAACCCAGATGGGAGAGCATGAAGCTTCTCTAATATGTGGTCCTGGCACGAGACAGTTGAAGTAATACATAAGTACTCTCTATGATGTTCATTAACTGTCTCAAGGTGGTATCCACTACGACATATATCTTTAAAACTCAACAGATTTCTTCTAGATCTGGATGAATATAATGCATCATTAATATTGAGTTTTGTACCACCTAGTAACATGAAACTAGCTCTGTCGGAGCCTTCAATTAAATTTGTTGTACCAGTTATAGTAGTCACATTAGCCTCGAATATTTTTAAGGTTGTAAAGTATTTATTGTCACGAAGGATTGTGTGCATTGTTGCACTGTCTACTAGACATATATCTTCCTCATCTATTTTGTGACTGGATAGGTTACTTCTGGAATCCATATCCTTTTATGTAAAGACAGCAGAGAAATATAAAGTAAGAATAAAGTAAATAGCACACATACATATAAAAAAATGCAAATATTTACAAGTAAAGGGAATAACAAAACTTTATTTGGTGAAGACATGCTATCACCAAATAGTTGATCCAAATCACCACCTTCAAGGTCATAGAAAGGATCAGGTAATTCCAGGTGGGTATTCTCCCAAAGGGTCACTATTATGACTGAAATTAGCTTCTAGTCTTTTCAGTAAAGCTTGGTAAAGATCTAACAGATGCTTTGCCATATGACATATACGTGACCAGTGCCCTTGCATGCCACAACGATAGCAGACTTCTTCATAAGTTTTACGAGGTTTATTCGACAAATCTTTCTGCTTCGTTTCAGAATCGTTCCACTTCTGGTCGTTTGATTTTGTATCGACCCACTTTTGGGGGTTTGATTTATTCTTATTCGTATTTTCCCACTTCCTGTGGTACGGTGCATATGCCTAGAATTCTTATGACCTCCCCGTTTGCCATAATGGCCACGCCTACCACGTCTACGTTCACGTCCAGAAAAAGACGTATGTGCTTCAGGCAATGATGCCGAACCTGTTAGACGGGATGCATGGTTTCTCATCAACAGCTCATTATTTTGTTCCGCAATGAGAAGACAAGAGATTAGTTCAGAATATCTCTTAAATTGACGTTCTCGATACTGCTGTTGCGGGAGCACATTCGAGGGATAGAAAGTAGTAAAAGTCTTCTCTAACATTTGTTCATCAATGACAGTCACACCACAATATTTCAGTTGTGAGGTGATTTTAAATAATACAGAGTTATATTCCGTCATTGACTTGAAATCCTACAAATGCAGGTTTAACCAGCTGTTTTGGGCATTGGAGAGTATGACCAACTTCAAGTGATCATACCTTTCTTTTAGATTTTTCCAAAGGATCAATGGATCTTTCACAGTTAAATATATAGATTTCAGACTCTTGCAGAGATGATGATGGAGAAAAATTAATTTTGATGCACGACTCTGCAAGGTCGCGTGATTTCCGTCTTTTATAGTTTCTACGAGGTCTTTAGATTGAAGAGAAAGTTCGGCATCAAGTACCCAAGAAAGGTAACTTGATCCGGAAAGATTTAAAGCCTCAAATTCAAGTTTCGTTAGATTCGAAATAATCAAATATCAAAAATAACGACTATACCTTTATGTTTTGGGAAGTAACTAAGAACCTGGAGTTGATCGCCGAACTCGAAAAACTGGTAGTTGATTGTATCTTTAAAATCTTCGTTCTTGTTGCTGAAAACTTGCCTAGAGTCTTCGTACTGATAACGTATTATAGAAACTCACTACACTAAACAAGAGAGAAGTAGGGAGAAGGGCTTAGTTTCATTCACAAGAGTTTATTTCTCTTACTACAACTTGATACAAAATAACAAGTACTACCTATTTATAGGTAGGGAGGATGCCTATATGAGTGACACATGTCATGGTATGTGTCAAATGGTGGCATCCTCTACCTTAGAATGGTGACACCTAAATAGGTGACTCACCAAGTAAGATGCTTGGTGTCTTTAATATAGCTTAAGGCTCTGTTTGGCCGCCCAAGAATATCACAAATTATCCAGCAGTGGGTTTTCCCTTGCCCAACTAAGAGAATCCCCAAACCAGTTAGTAAATGCACGTGTTTGTTTAACAATGGGTTTTTTCTTTCCCAACTTCCCCCCTGAAATTATTTCATCGTTCTAAATGGGATTCAAGCAAGATCTTAAATTTTCTTCCTTCTAAATGGGATTCAAGCAAGACCCTTAAATTTTTATCATTCTAAATGAAATTCAAGCAAGATCCCTAAATCATATCCACAACTTAAAAGATCTGGATATAATCACAAATCATCACATACTAAACCCTAAAATAATCAAAACCCTTCAAACCCCATTAAACATTAAACCAGATGAGATCTAAGTGAAATAAATAAATACAAAAGAGAAAGAGAAAGAAGAACGAAGATTGATTCTTCAGAAAAGAGAAAAAGAGAGAGATTAGAAGAACTTTAAAGAGCTGTGTATTTCATTGATGAAGCTTTTCATGGTTTTTTTTAAAATTTTTTTATCAGTTTTTTGTTTTCGTATGGGAGTTTTAGCAAAGGATGGGAGTTTTAGTTTAAATTCCAAAAAAGAGAAGACAAAATAAGAGAAATAGAGAAGAGAATTTCTGATAAAATGGATGCAGGAGATGGGAGAGTTAGACGTAGAGAGAGTTCCATGCTGGGTTAGGGAAAAAACGTATGTTAGATGGTTTTTCCTTTTCCCAATTTTTTATGAAGCGGTAACCCTCAGCAGATTCCGTGTTTCTCAGTTACTGTTTATTTTGTGTGAGACAAACAATAATTTTGGGATTTCTCTGTCCAGGACGAGGATTTCTCGGTGGACAAACAACACATAAGAGTTTGACATCTTAGGAGCTAGGTGTCTCTATTGTGGGAAGCCACTTGCCAAAATATAACATAAAAGATATTTTAGGCTAGTTTGGTTTTCTATGTAGAAAATGGACAATATTCTTGGGGTTTTGCTCTAAAACCTTAATTCACCAATAGTATTTCTTAAGGGTGATGCTACACTTCTCGAAAAGCCATCCAATTTTCTACTGAAAGGCACAATATATGGTGTACACATAACACTTTGAGATGAATGCGAATCACGAAGGTATATAGAATACACGCATCACCGTTAGATTAGCTTTCGGTAGGAAATTATGTAAGTTTAGCCTTTCCAATTTCTTAAATGATTATTTTGAGTAATTTATGATCATTTGAATGGCATTATCTAACATTAGATTCCTCAATTATTTTTATAACAATTAGACCAACATCCCCACCTCCCTCTACATTCACATTTCCTTCATCATCTTATCCACCTTCCTCTACTTCCTCCTTTTCATCAACATCATCCACTCGACTCCTCACAGTTGTTATAGTTGCATCAATTAACACTCCATCAATGTCTCTTCTAACTAAATCGATATTCTCAACATTGTCATCATCAACTTGGTTAAGGTTGTCGTACGGATCACTATCCAACAGTTGACCATCATCTCCACCACTCATGTCAAAAGTGTCTCGGGGTTTTATTCTCACCACAACATGCCATTCTGATTCAGTTGGATCTTGTACATAAAAAACTGTCGGACTTGAGATGATAAGACGTAAGGTTCATCTTGTTGGGAAGGCAAAAGATGAGTAAAATTTACAAGTGTGAACCCTAACTCATCAACCTTCATACCTCTTTCTCTATTCACAACATCAACCCAGTCACACTTAAATAATACAAATGTACGACCTTACTGATATGATAACTCAATTATGTCCGTTAAACATCCTTAATAAGTTATTTCTGCATTAACTGGATTTCGGTCCTTTGCACTCACATAGCAAGGTGTTGTTGCTTCGATTGTAACGCCACTACTCTGAGTTCCAAAATTTAATTAGAAAGGACCACGTGGACATCTTATCACAACCAGGGTACAACTCTTTCTTCGATTCCTCTAACATTTTGTAAAACTGAGCAGTTGAACTATCACGTGGTACGCCATCTATTCCCTCTTCAACACCATGCATATTTTCGCCTATATAAGAGATTTGATTATACGCAGCATGCAACAAACCTTCTATGTCCTCACCCTCATCACTATCACTATCATCCTCTTCTTCATCACTCTCATCATCATTTGTAGGGGTGTCAATTGGTACCCAAAAACCCGGAACCGAACCGGTACCGGAACCATTTTTTGCGGTTCCGGGACCTCACTTTGTGGATCCTATAAATTTCGGATCAAAACGTTTTGGATCCGAAATTTTTCGAATCCATTTCGGATCCACCCAACGGGTACCCACGGGTACCCAGTTCCGTATAAATTCTATAATTTTATAGTTTAATTTAGGGTTAATTTAGTTTACCCCCTTAGAATAATTGGCCAATCGGACTTACCCCCCTCAAAGATCAGATATTGAACTTACCCCCTCAAACTCACGGTTTCCGTGATTCTGCCGTTAGAAGGCACACATGCGTCTCGCACGCTCCATTTTTTGAGGGGGGTAAGTCCGATTAGCTAATTATTCTGGGGGGGTAAACTAAATTATCCCAAAAAAAATGGTGCAGAGTAGAAATTAACCCTGAGAGAGAAACCAAAATGGAGAGATGAGTGATGGTGTTTTGGAACCATTGTGGAAGAAAAAGGTTTATCCCCTTCTTAGTTTTTTGACATTAGTTGCTCTTCTTTACCTAAACTTCGGTGACAAGTTCAGATTTCCGATCGTATGGCTGCCTAAGATGAACTTTGTAAGTACAAATTCCACTCGTTAATTTCATCATCACCAGTGATGGTGGGGAGGAATCACCATTGTTTGTCGAACTTGGGTTTTTAGTGATGGAAATAGTTCAAATTCTCTTCAAATCTCACCTGGTGTCTTTGATGAGAGGGTCTTTCAGGTTCGTCCTTGTAAATTAGAACAATTGGTTAATATTTTTATCTTTTAATGTGGTCAATTATAGTGAAGTTCTCTTAAATTTTAAAACTTTTGTCTAGATTTAATCAATTCATTGATGTCATTGGAAAGAACCCAATACAGAGAAGGAAGAGCAGTAGATCTCATTCTCTGAAAATTTATAATGAATTTGAGGATGGAGAAGATGAAGTGGTGGTGAAGGAGTAGAAGTAATTAAGAATTCTGATAAAATAATAATTAAGAATTCTGATTAATCAAATCCCTAAACATCAACATCCATCTCCCCATTTTGGTTTCTCTCTCAGGGTTAATTTCTACTCTGCACCATTTTTTTTGGGATAATTTAGTTTACCCCCCCAGAATAATTAGCTAATCGGACTTACCCCCCTCAAAAAATGGAGCGTGCGAGACGCATGTGTGCCTTCTAACGGCAGAATCACGGAAACCGTGAGTTTGAGGGGGTAAGTTCAATATCTGATCTTTGAGGGGGGTAAGTTCAATTGGCCAATTATTCTGGGGGATAAACTAAATTAACCCTTTAATTTACTATTATATAACAATTTTTTTTATTTTTTTAACTTTTTTTTAATTAAAAAAAGAAACCAATGACTATTATTTAACAAATTTTATAATAAAATAAATTTTATAATTGAATAGAATACGAAATACGAAATACAAAATACAAATAGGTTGTGTGAAAAAAATAAAAAAAACAATAACTTAAAACGGGTATCGGGTACCCGTGGGTACCCGCGGATCCTAGCGGTACCGAATCTGGAACCACCAATTGAGGTTCCGGAACCGGAACCGAAAGGATCCGGAACCGCTTCATATTAACGGGACCGGACCTGGAACCTTTAGGTTCCGATCCGGAACCGACCCGTTGACACCCCTAATCATTTGTATTCCCTACTATAATCTCTGGTGCAGATGTCGCATCTCTCTTTTCACCATGATGAAACCAAAAAGTATAACCTTTCATCATCCCATTACAATACAAATGTTCGTAAACTATATCTCTATCGACATAAGGACCGTTGAGACAATTGATACACGGACACTTAATTTGTTTATCTTTGGTAACAAATCCATGAGTAAATGCAAAATCCAAGAAGGATTTTAACCCATCATCATACGCTTTAGAAGGCCTTGTTGCATAAATCCATCTCTTATCTATGATCCCTAGAGCTATCAAAGCACCCTAAATCAAAATATCATGCCATAAGATCAGATCATTAGTAAGAATTGAACTTGTATACACAAGCTCAAATTTAAGTCCACACATGAAGTGACTAACACATTCTTTACAAGACACATTTAGTATATATAACAAATTCATCTTCATAAAAACCATAAGACACATTGACATAGGTATGTAGAGCTAATAAATCAACCCCCACCATTAATTTGGTTCCTAAACAATCAAAATTAAGTCATTATTATGTATCAGCCACGCATGATTGTGAAGCTCACAAGTACAAAGTAGAATGAGGCATCCCACTTCATTCAAGCAAGAATTTCTCAAGAAATGGTTAGTAGGTCTGAAACTATGTGGTTCATCAATGAATAACATGAACTTTTTGCATAGAAAAATGACTATCAATTTATGTAGCCATTATTGTGAAGTTCGATCACAAGTACAAAGGTCCAACAAATTTTACTGCAAGTAGATCCCCACTGCAGAACTGCTGAACCAGTATGAAAAATTCTACTTTGCTTATCTTTTGAAATTAAAACTATACTGTATATTTTTGCTTCTAAACTAAGGAAGACCATGAACCTGAAATAACAAAAATTGAAATTATTTGCATTTGCACTCATGTTTAATACAGAAATGACAAATAGAAACATCATAAAAAAATATCACTATTAACTGGAGCAACAAAATCAAGTTCAAGTTGACAAGTTTAGTCATATGACATGGGTTTGACAAAATAGTAACAATGCACTTCAAGCTCAGTAACAGTTTATAGTAACTTCTAGCAATTGAAATCCTTAAACAAGAAACCCAATTCTTGAAAAACTTGTTTTCTACTGTACAAAATAATATGCTGAATTTGGGCAAACAGGAACATGTTGTTTCCGCCAATCCGGTGTTGCCCGGATGGTTAAGGCGTCCCCTCACATTAGTGAGGTCTTGAGTTCGAGCCTTGCTAGGGTGCCTAGCAAGGTTCTACTCATGTAATGTGGTGTACCCATTAAAAAAAAA
>MVGT01003946.1:37846-156589 GCA_002174775.1 Macleaya cordata
TACCCAAAAAAAAAAAAAAAAAAAAAAAAACATGTTGTTTCCCCATTTTGCTACCATTTCTATATTAATTGTAAACAAAAATGCTACTTGGCCACCCAAGAAGTACTAAATGTGATGTATAGAATGAGATGGGCATTGAAAGGCACCAAAATATAGAAGACTTTGTTTTGATGTGAGCTGCATTTCAGTAAATGTAAGGCTCATCTATTTTTAACAAATGAGACTGTCCAGAATCTACACAACTCAAGTTCTTAGAAGAACAAATGGATACAAGTAGAACACCAAAAAGAGCAATAATAGTTGATAAATAGAGGAGCCGGATATGTAAGTGAACTGTAAAAAAAATTTGCTAAAACATTCCCTATAAATAAAATCACCAATGTAACGTACTATTCCTTATAACCTATATTTCATAGAAAGAAAATCAGAGAGATATGGAAAAACCCTTCTCAAAACCCTGTTGCTAAATAAAAAAGCTTTTGTCGTGATATTCTTCTTCAGCCTAAACCCTTCTCAAAACCCTAAAATAGATAAGACTTGATCAAGTCCCAGAACTTTATATTCATTCATTGCAGAAAGAAAAAAATATGATAACAATTATAAAATAAAAAAATAAAAAAAATAACACAAACCCACATCACATAAACGACAGCCATCCTCATGGAAAACCACTAACTTTTTTAAAAACAAAAACCAGAAAATATAGGCATTACAATACGAAATAGAATCCTAACTGATTTTGGGGATTTAAAAACAATCTGAGTTAAGAAAACCTATTAAACAAATACTAAACCCTAATGTTTATTTACAAAAAATCGAAAGATTTTATACCAAAATGCACATGGATGAAAATAAGATGGAATAAATTTTGGAAATCTACAAAAAAAATTAGGCAGATCTCGTCTTCTCTCTCACTGTAAAAAAATCTGGGTAGATCTCGTCTACCTCATCCTACACCACAAATCAATAGAGAGAGACCGACGAGTTTCAAAGGAAAAGAGAGACAGAAGTACCTGATCTTGTGCTAGGATTCCAATCGAACTTCTTCCACACCAGAAACCTAAAAAAATTTAGTGATACGAGTTAGATTTAACTCAAGAACAAGACCCAGATAAACAATTTAAGGCTCCGAACAAAATCCAAAGAAATGTTAGAACAAGACCGAGAGAAACGGGTTAGGGCTAGCTCCGAACAACCTCTGGAATCTCCTCTTGATCGACCTCTGGAACTCTTCTTTAAAACAAAAATCAAGAAAGAGATTTGTTATTTCCAGGGTGGGGAAATCAAGTAACCAACGCCATGTGTTCTTGGTGGATGTTTATGGAAGCGGGGAAGAGTGAAGAGGTGAAGGTGATTCTTCTTACCGGAATATCCGTCGGCTGGATGACGTCGGCTTCACCAGTAGACGAGAGAGACGACCGAGAGTTAGGGCATTTTTGTGTTTTGATTAGAACTGAAATGAAGAAGTCTTGTTATTTCTTCAATATTAGCATCGAAAATATTTGCAAAAGGCCGTCGGTAATCATTTTCCAAGCGCGCAATTGTTCGCGCCAAAAATTCCCTCCTATTTTTAGTTAAGGGCGGCGGTAATAACTCACGATGCCGTCGGGAATATTTTACTAGCTACGGAAAATTATGTCGTCGGGGTAAAACATTTGCACTCTTAGTAACTATTTGCTTCAACGAATATTTGCGACTGCCAAAACTGTCGGCAAATAAGGTAATTAAGTACGGATAAAACAATACCGTCGGCAATATCCTTTTTTAGCGACAGTTAACAAAAATGTCGTCCTGAAAACGTGAATTAGCTACGGCAATGTAAAAACCGTCGCTAACTTTCGTCGCCAAAAACCCCCTGTTTTGTAGTACCAGCCCACGTATCAAACACTTTCTTCATATCTCTAAATAGTCCTAAACTCTAAATAAGACTCCATCTAAAGTCTTAAAAAAATAAGGGTTATTTAGTATTAGGGTCCCAGATAAGTTACGATATTAGGCTCAGGGTCCTGGATATGTCCAGCTTAGAGTTTGGGTCCTGGAATAACGGTTGACTCCATTGACCGTCCACTTCTGTCAAATAATTATCTAAATTAATAAATTAAAAAAATAAACTAACGGGGTTAGTGTTCCGTCCATCACGTGAATTTCATGTATGGGTTAGAAGTCATGTGACTTCACTTAGAGGTGATCCAACGTGGGAGCCAACATGGGCCCAGTGGGGTAGCTGTCCCCAATAAAAATCTAGAACTTTTCGTATATCTCTTATACAATTCAGGACGGAGGGTAAATTTGTCCTATTTTATAAATTATGTCCTGTTTCATAAGCTGTCCTGCTTTATAAGCTCCCCCTCTCTCCCTGCCCTCTCTCTCTCGATTTCTCTCTACCTCCCTTCTCCCCTTACTGTTTTTTTTTTCGTTCTGTGTTGGCTCCTCCTCCCCAACGCCACCGGCAGATCTGCTGAAGTTCTCTCCCTCCTCCGCAAACCCTAATTTTGTTTATAAATTTCGTCCTACTTTATAAGCTCTCTCCCTTCCCTCTTCAAAACCAACAGAAGAAACCAATCTACCATCTCTCTCTCCTGATGGCCAAGGTTTTGAGCCGTGCCGAAGGCACGACGATATACCTAGTTTATATTACAATTCAGAATGGGGTATACTTCCACGGTCCAGATTTATACCCCTTACAACTTAAAAACCTATCACAATGTGGACCGTCCATTGTGTATAAATTATTTGTCTTCAAAGACAAGTTTATCCTTGAACCTTTAAGGTTTTTTAAGGCTAAAATGGTAATTTAACAATTCCTTAACTTATTGCCTTAATTTCTTTCCTAAATATCGGATGTATCCTGTGCTAGTAAATGACCAAAATAACCTTATTTTCATTTTTAATACCCGTATACCCTTTAACAATGACCAAAATAACCTTATTTTCTTTTTCAAAATATTAGATGTGTTCCGTAGCCATAGTTATTTATTTACACCTAATTTATATTTGAGAGTGGAGTCGCGTGGAGTGGATCCGATGGTGGTGGTGGTGGTGGCGGCAGTAGTGGTGGTGGTGGTTGTGGTGGTGGTAGGGATGCACGCGAAGCGCGTTAGACATCCAAACGAAGCGCGTGTAGAGAGGATGGACAACCATTTTACGATGAATTGAGTCGTACTGGTGGCACGGCGATATTCCTATATACATATAACGGGAACGATCAAATCATTCAAATGCCTCCTTTAAATTACAATCATGTGGGACCTAAATGGAGAGGATTCAAGTTTTGAATGTCGGTGAACATGTCTTATCCTCACAAAAAATCAACCTATTCTAAAACTTTTAACTCCATCAAAAGTTTGACTCTTTTCCTCATTGTTCATTTCTCGTCATTAACTTTCAATCAATTTTTAATAGGGTTTCAAATTTTAGAATGGGCTAATTTTTTGTGAGGGTGATGTTCATAGTGAGGAAAACAACCTCACAAAATTTTAGCTCTTGAAGTGTAACTATATGGGCCCCATAGTTCGGTGTTACGTACAATGGTAACACCCGATCTTGGTGTTCAAGTAGCACGTACGGTCCGATGATCTACATAGTTAGGAGATCATGCACATTAAAAATCAGCTCTTAGATAATCTTCTTCTATATATGGGAGCAGTATAGGGGCATTCCAAATGGAGCAATTGATCCCTTTTAATGCTTTAGAAAAAAATGTTGGGACTTTTTTTAGCTTCACCCACCCTCCATAATGTACTAGCTCGATCTCCCCCACCCCCTACCCCCCAAAGACGCGTGTGATTTTGCTTTCCCTCAACAAATTTATTTTGCTCACTCACACGCTCTATGTGTATGTGATATGACAACTTATACGGTGTTATTTGGTTAATCTTGTTACAAAAAATCACATTTTGGATCAATTATATGTAGCACCCACCGTTACGTGTAAACCACATGTAATTATTATGGAATGAAGGTTGCAGGTAGACCCACCTGAAGACGACCCATGGGCTAATGTGATCTTAACGTTGATGAGATCATATTCACAAAAAATCAGCCCTCTGATCAGATTTAAATGAGCCTTAGAACTGATGTAAGGGGAATTTAAATTTGTTGCGGATTTTAAAAAAAAAGGATGCAATTGGAATTATTGAAATTGGTGAGGGCGTGTACGATGGCTCCTATGCGGTTCATTTTAAGCCCATAGGAGCCACATGTATATATATATATATAGAGAGAGAGAGAGGGAGGTTATTGCACCCCCTCTTAGAACACCCCCTTATAACGCCCCCTTTTGTGGAGCCAACATGCGATGCATCTAGGGGCTGATTTTTTTAGAGGATGTTCTTCTCACTATGTATATCATCATATTCAAAAATCACTTCGTTCTAAAAAACTTCTAACCCCTTCAAATTAACCTTTAAAAATTAGTAACTATTTGAGGGGTCAAATAATTACCAATTTTTAAGAAGTAATTTGGGGGGGTTAAAAGTTTTAGAACGAACTGATTTTTAAATATGATGATATACATAGTGAGGAGAACATCTTCTAAAAAAATCAGCTCTTGAATGCATCACATGTGGGCTCCACAGGAGGGGGCGTTCTAAGAGGGGGTGCAATAACCTTCCTCATATATATGGGCCAGGTTATATATCCCCCTTATATCATCCCACCTCTGTGGGGTCCACATACAATGCATCCAGGGGCTAATTGTTTTACAGAATGTTCTCCTCACTATGTATAACATCATATTAAAAAATCAGCTAATTCTAAAATTTACAACCCCCTCAAATTAGTCCTTAAAAAATTGGTAACTATTCAACTCTTTATTCGACCATTGATTTAGAACGGACGGATTTGAAATTAGAAGTTTCAGAACGAGCTGATTTCAGGTGAGTATGTTCTCTTCACCATATAGATCATTCTGTAAAAAAATCAGCCCATGTATGCATTGTATGTGGGCCCCATAGGGGCAGGATGATATAAGGGAGCTATATAAGGGGGCTATNTGATATAAGGGTCTATATAACCTGACCATATATATATATATATATATGAGGGAGGTTATTGCACCCCCTCTTAGAACACCCCCTTATAACGCCCCCTCCTGTGGAGCCCACATGCGATGCATCTAGGGGCTAATTTTTTTTAGAGGATGTTTTTCTCACTATTTATATCATCATATTAAAAAATTATTTCGTTCTAAAACTTCTAATCCCTTCAAATTAATCTTTAAAAATTAGTAACTATTTGGTAACTATTTGAGGCGTCAAATAGTTACCAATTTTTAGGAAGTAATTTGAGGGGGTTAAAAGTTTTAGAACGAAGTAATTTTTTAATATGATGATACACATAGTAAGGAGAGTATCCTCTAAAAAAATTAGCCCCTAAATGCATCACATGTGGACCCCACAGGAGGGGGTGTTATAAAGGGGCGTTCTAAGAGGGGGTGCAATAACCCCCTACTATATATATAAGATATTTGTCCATCTCGGTTAGAAATGTAAGTCGTGTTATTATGGCCACTTGTTACGTCTTTGGACCCTCTTGAAACCCCTTTTTTCATCCTCCTCCTTGTTGTTGTCCTCATCTTCATCGGCAGCAACTTCGGTCTTACCGTCTACCTATATGCATTTACCCCATCTGTGATTTCATCATCGAAGGAGAATATATGCCTACAAATTAGGGGAAAAGATGAAGTTCATCTTTCTCTATCGCTCCCCTCCAACTGTTACTATAAGAAGATGAATAAACATCAGAGGTAGTAAATAGATGAATTAAGCTCTCTAATTCGTGTGTAACCGTGTAAAATCAGAAAGTGGTGATATTAGGCATCCTAGCAAAAAACTATGAGCCATCCTAATCAGGTTTTTGGATTTTACACCCCATTAAAAATAAGCCCACCCCACCACCACCGTTATAAACCGTAGCCGTATGGAACTGGGGTTTGGAGAGGGGTGTTTAACCATCGACAGTTTTTCAACAACTTGATCTCGTATGCAGTAGGTAATGGGGAGTCTATTCCATTTTGGGAGGCTAAATGGTGTTTGGATGTCGCTCTTAGGCAGCAATTGTTGGAAATATTGTAGGAACAGTAAAGAAAACTTGAACGATTCAAGAACTCCAAGGCACGTAAACGCTGTCTTTCAAACAATATTTCACCCCTATAATTGCACCAGGGTATACGAAATATGTTTTCAGGATACAATGGAGTCTAACCGTAGGATTTGTGAGTTCGAATGTGCAAGATTCGATCACAACTCAAGAACAATCTTTTTGATCTCTGATAATGCCAAAATACTCTAACTATGCTTTGGTTTTCTTAGGATTTCGAAGTGTATTGAGAATGGCCAAGAAACCATGTATTTATAGCCTTGGAGGCACCATTTCGGAGTGAAAATGGTGACTTTTCTGAACTGGTGCGAGGGGGTATCGATACCCACTGAATGGGTATCGATACTCATTCAAAAACGACTCCAGATCACCTTGGTATCGATACCCACTGAATGGGTATCGATACAGGCGTGAACTGGACACTACCAGTCGCACCCCTTCAGCAGGTATCGATACTGACTTAGTCAGTATCGATACTAGCCTCATCTGTTGGCTTGTATCGATACCAACCTTATTGGTATCGATACTACAGTGACACCATCTCATTTTTGGAAAAGATTAAGGCTCCAATAGCTCCTAGCGACGATGCGCACGTGCGAAGTGCAAAGTGCGCCACAAAAGCGCCCAATACGCCCTAAACGCCCAATCGCCCTTTCGCACACGCACATGCGCGTGTGCGTGCGCGTGTGCGGTGGTGCTTTATCAAGAGCTCCATTAATGGCTTCTGCTAACTTCTCTGTAAGAGCTCAAAGCACCATTAGTAGATTTTGCAAAATCAGTTGGAGCTCGGAGCAGCATCAGATCCAAAAGAACTTGTAACGAGGAATCTGATTAAAAATAACGATGAATTTGTTTTTTATCTGGTTAAAGTGATTTTTAAAAATCAGATAAGTTAAATACTGGTTTTCTAAAACCATACTTATCCGCTTAAAGTGGTTTTCGAAAACCGCTTACTACATTTTAGCAAAAAATGTGGTTTTCAACAAAGCGGTTTTTAAGAAATAGTTTTAGCTTCCATGGTTTTTAGTAGAGTGGTAACTTTACCAAATGAGGCCTAAATGGAAGCATTTGAAAAGAAGTTATAAAAAAAATATTAGGAAAGATTATGTCTCCCTTTTTCAATGTATGGATTTGGCCGGATACTTCTATTTTGATCCCCTCCTGGTATTATTCTCTTTGAGTTCTTCTTAAGATAAGTGAAAAGAAATTTCAAACAAATTAACTTCCACTCATATATTTCTCATATTGCACCACCTTATCAATTCCAATGATGACCCAACACTTAAAAGATAAACTCTAATAAGTGTAGTCACTTATAAACCTCAACATTCCAAGTCTCCCAAGCAATGTGGGACTAAACCAAAGAAGAGTTAAAGCTACAAACCCACCCAAAGTTATTTTGGAAAATTTTACAACAATCCCCCACCATTTTCAAAATAGATATATGTTTTGAAAATAATATATAATATATATAAGGAGTAGCTGCATCACATAAAGTGATTACCTACGTACCCAAATGGGATCAAGCCTACGTAGTTCTTACAACGATAGAGAAACTGAAGAGATCAAACTTTGGCATTATCGCGAAACTCGTACATAAATGATAAGTGTCTTCAGGACTTGAACTTTCACTTAGTGCAAACTATTCAAAGCTTTATCCAAGCGCTATGGTGAACGGATCTTGAACCAAGGGCTTTTAAGGATAAGCCGGAACTGTCGCACATACTTGTTTCATTAGTAGAGTGTTCTTATTACCCTGCACATTAATGGCCATGCGCATATATCCTGATTTCATAAGTGCTTTAGAAAGTGTCTAATTCTCATAGAAACGGCCTGATTTCTTCACTTATATAGGTAAGTCCACATGAAGTGATCCTGTGAGTCACTACTTAAGATTTGGACTTATTAAGGATATGTATCCATCCTCTATCATACAGGAACCAACACTAGAATTTTAGAATGGGAAAGTTATAATTCTTAGTGTTTTCCATAATCACTCATTGACTTGTTTGTACCCATTGAACCTTGACTTTTTCAAGACATAGGTTGGGTTCCCATCAAAGGTAATTGATTTAATTCTATAGACACAAGTCCCATTCCCTTAGAAGTCTTAGAAATCATCTCTCTAGACAAACCTTTTGTTAATGGATCCGCTAGGTTCTTGTTTGACTCAACGTAGTCAACCGTGATTACTCCATTCTTGAGTAATTGCCTTAGATATTGGTGTCTTAGACTTATATGTCTTGACTTACCATTGTAAGTCTTGCTGGCCACCCTATACAAAGTTGCTTGGCTATCACAGTTAAGCATGATTGCTGGAGTAGGCTTCTTCCAAAGTGGTATATCCACTAGAAGGTTCCTTAACCATTCTGCTTCTTTGCAAGCATCAGCCAAAGCTATCATTTCTGCTAACATAGTTGAGTCAGAAATGCAAGTCTGTTTCTTGGATCCCCAAGATACAGCAGCTCCACCTAAAGTGAAAATCCATCCTGTTGTGGATTTAGATTTGGACTCAATATTGTTCCAACTTGCATCGCTATATCCTTCTAATACAGCGGGATAACCTTGGTAATATAAACCATAGTTTATAGTACCTTTTAGATATCTGAGAACTCTAGAGATAGCATTCCAGTGTTCTCTCCCTGGATTACTTGTGAAACGACACAACAATCCCACAGCATATGCTATGTCTGGTCTTGTGCAATGCATAGCATACATAAGACTCCCAACAACACTAGCATATTTAAGCTGATCAAAACACCTCCCAGTGTTCTTTTCTAATTTGACATTTGGGTCTACTGGAGTAGATACGGGTTTATCTTCCCAATACTTATACTTGTTAAGTATCTTTTCTATGTAGTGATTTTGAGTCAAAACATAGCCATTCTTTCTTCTAAGAATTTTAATTCCTAGGATCACATCAGCCTCTCCCAAGTCTTTCATGTCAAAACTAGAAGCTAGAAACTTTTTAGTTTCCTCTACACAAAATAGATTAGTCCCAAAGATAAGCATATCATCTACATATAAACATATAAATACACATGCATCATCATCAGTTTTATAGTAAATACATTTGTCAGCATCATTAACTTTAAAACCGGCAGATAACACTATCTTGTCAAATTTCTCATGCCATTGCATAGGTGCTTGCTTTAAGCCATAAAGTGACTTAACTAATTTGCACACCTTACGTTCTTGCCCTGCAAGGACAAAGCCTTCAGGTTGTTCCATATATATTTCTTCTTCCAAATCTCCATTTAGGAAGGCTGTTTTTACATCCATTTGATGGATAACCAAGTTATGGATCGATGCAAGAGAAATTAAAACTCTAATAGATGAAATCCGAGCTACAGGTGCATATGTGTCAAAGTAGTCAATACCTTTTCTTTGAGTAAATCCTTTTGCTACAAGTCTTGCTTTGAACTTGTTAATAGAGCCATCTGCATTCAGCTTCTTCTTGAATATCCACTTACAACCTATGGGTTTTGCTCCTGGAGGAAGATCAGAAAGAACCCAAGTCTGGTTGTACATGATGGAATTCATTTCATCGTCGATTGCTTCTTTCCAGAAAAGAGCATCACGGGAACTCATGGCTTCATTGAATGTAGATGGTTCATCTTCAACATTCAGAATATATTCTGTATGTTCTTTCACCATATTTCTATCTCCTTCTACAAGGTAGATAAGAAATTCTGGTCCAAAGGATTTATCTATCCTTTGCCTCTTACTTCTTCTAGGTTCAACCTCTTGAACTGGTTCGTGAACCGGTTCAGGTACATGTATATTTAAAGGTTCATTTCCAATTTGAGGTTGGTCTGTGTGGATCTCTAATTGTTCTAAATTTTTAGGTTTAGAATTAGTTCTAGTTAGGTTCTCAAAAAATTCTACATCCACAGATTCTATAATAGTGTTCGATTCTAGATTTAGAAATCTATAACAAACACTATTACTAGAATAACCTATAAACACACATTTGTCTGTTCGGTCACCTAGTTTAGGTCTCTTTGGGTCTGTTTTTCTTACATAAGCAAGACACCCCCACACTTTGAGACGACTCAAGTTTGGTTTCCGATTAAACCACAACTCATAAGAAGTAATATTAGAATTCTTTCTAGGAATTCTATTCAGAATGTAACATGCAGATAATATAGCTTCTCCCCATAAATTCAATGGAAGGTCCGAACTTAACAACATAGCATTACACATGTTAACCAAACTTCTATTCTTGCGTTCAGCAATCCCATTCTGTTGAGGTGTATAGGGTGCTGTGAACTGATGGATAATCCCATTATTTTCACAGAACTTAGTGATTTCAGTAGAATCATATTCTCCTCCCCTATCTGATCTTACTGCTTTAATCTTCTTGTTATGTTGATTTTCAACTTCTGCTTTGAAAATTAAGAACTTTCCAAAAGCCTCATCTTTCGATTTTATAAGATATACATAAGCATATCTAGAAAAATCATCGATGAATGTAACAAAGTATTTGTTACCCCCACGACTTAAAGTTTCCTTTAAGTCACATACATCTGTATGTATTAAATCAAGAAGTTCAGAAGATCTCTCAACAGATTTAAACGAAGGTCTATGGATTTTAGATTGTGCACATGCTATACATTTGCTAATATTATCGGAAACACATTTAGGAATTAATCCTAAGTTAGACATGTTCTTTATAGAACCATAGTTCACATGTCCTAGTCTACCATGCCACAAAGGAAGAGACTCAACAATATAAGCAGAAGTAACTTTATTGATTAAGTTAAATTGAATCATCCCATTACAAGAATAACCCTTTCCCACGAAAACTCCATTCTTGGATAAGACTAGCTTATCCGATTCATACACAAGTTTGAAACCTCTCTTATTAAGGAGATCACCAGAGACTAAGTTCTTAGTCATATCTGGAACATGAAGAACATCCATTAAAGTAAGAGTCTTCCCTGACGTAAACTTGAGATCCACGGAGCCAGTACCAACGACCTTAGTGCGGACATCGTTTGCCATTTTTACTTCACGTCCATCACTGATTTGATCGTAAGTTTTGTACAACTTTCGATCCTTACATATGTGGATGGTTGCTCCTGTATCCAACCACCAACCAGAGTCGTTGCTTACACTATGTGCTTCTGACACCGTTGCAATGAAATTCCCTTCTTCGGTCATGTTTGCTTGATTCTTCAAGTTTTTCTTCTTGATGCGACAATCCTTCGCAAAATGACCGGGTTTGCCACAAAAGTAGCAATCTCCCTTATTCTTTTTATTCTTGTTTTTGTTCTTGAACTTGCTGTCATTCTTTGGCTTCAGATTGGTATGCTTGGATTTGTTATCCTCAACCATGTTTGCCTTAGAAAGATCCTCAGATTTTTCTTCACGTTTCCGTGAATCCTCTTCTATACGAAGGTGATACAGCAAGGATTCAATAGTATACTTCTTCTCATCATGTTTGAGTTTCTTCTTGTAGCCATTCCATGACTTTGGAAGACATGCAATGATGACTCCAACCAAGAACTCTACAGGGAGAATAATTTCTGCCACTTTAAGATCACTGACGATATTAAGAAAACTATGCGCTTGCGCAAGTATAGACTTATCGTCAGTCATCTTAAAACTCATGAAATTACCGATCAAGAATTTCTGATTACTAACCTCTTCGATGCGGTATTTCTCTTGTAAGGTAGTCCACAACTCTTTAGCAGTTTGGATATGTCGATGGGCCGTATAGATGGTGCTGGAAAGTGCATTGAGAATGTGTCCACGGCATAAGAATTCTTCTTCTTTCCTTTTCATTCTCTCCATCTTTAGTTCAGTTGAATCTTCCGGTGTTTCGTCAGGAATAGGTTGAAGATTCTCGCCCAGAATGTAAGACAGCTTCAATGTTGTTAAGAAGAACATCATCTTCTCTTGCCACCTAGTAAAGTCTTCTCCATCGAACCTTTCAAGCCTTGTGAAGTCTTGGTTCATCACTTGAATGGATTGTGACACTGTTCCCTCCATTTGTGAAAATATTGTTTGAAAATTGTTGGAAAAATTGTAGGGACAGTAAAGAAAACTAGAACGATTCAAGAACTCCAAGGCACGTAAACGCTATCTTTCAAACAATATTTCACCCCTATAATTGCACCAGGGTATACGAAATATGTTTTCAGGATACAATGGAGTCTAACCGTAGGATTTGTGAGTTCGAATGTGCAAGATTCGATCACAACTCAAGAACAATCTTTTTGATCTCTGATAATGCCAAAAAAAAACTCTAACTATGCTTTGGTTTACTTAGGATTTCGAAGTGTGTTGAGAATGGCCAACAAACCAAGTATTTATAGCCTTGGAAGCACCATTTCGGAGTGAAAATGGTGACTTTTCTGAACTGGTGCGAGGGGGTATCGATACCCACTGAATGGGTATCGATACTCATTCAAAAAACGACTTCAGATCACCTTGGTATCGATACCCACTGAATGGGTATCGATACAGGCGTGAACTGGATACTACCAGTCGCACCCCTTCAGCAGGTATCGATACTGACTTAGTCAGTATCGATACTAGCCTCATCTGTTGGCTTCCTTTTGGCTGGTATCGATACCAACCTTATTGGTATCGATACTACAGTGACACCATCCTGTTGGCTTCCTTTTGGCTGGTATCGATACCAACCTTATTGGTATCGATACTGCGAAGTGCAAAGTGCGCCACAAAAGCGCCCAATACGCCCCAAACGCCCAATCGCCCTTTCGCACACGCACGTGCACCACCTTATCAATTCCAATGAGGACCCAACACTTAAAAGATAAACTCTAATAAGTGTAGTCACTTATAAACCTCAACATTCCAAGTCTCCCAAGCAATGTGGGACTAAACCAAAGAAGAGTTAAAGCTACAAACCCACCCAAAGCTATTTTGGAAAATTTTACAACAGCAATTCCATTCAGCATTTCTAATAACCAGATTGGAGTGGTTGCTGATTTCATAATTACAGCTCTCGTGGAACCTTGGTAGTCGAAGGAATATCAACAACTGGGAAATTGACGATTTTAGAAGATTCTTGGAGACTTTGGGTGAGGTCCACTATGACCCTTTGGAGCCTGACAAGAGGATTTGGATGGGGTGGAATTCAGGTACTTTCTCAGTCAAATCGGTATACCGTAACCTCATGCATTCTTCAGAAATCATTCAAGTCGAAGAGGTGCGGAGAGGTGAGCTCCCATCGAAGGTCAATTTCTTTGTTTGGGCATCAATTTTACGGAAGATTCCGACCGTGGACATGCTGCAGAGGCGGGGAACTATTCTGGCTAATGTGTGTGTGCTATGTGGGAGGGCGGTGGAAACAGCTAAGCATATGATACTTCATTGTCCTTTCACTGCAAGGATTTGGCAGTTCTTTTTTTATCTCTATTCAGTTCAATTGGTGTTGTCTGGGGTCTCCTAAGGAAGTGCTTGGGGCTGGGAAAGGGTTATGGATGCTGATTCCACATGCAATTTTTAGGTCGGTTTGGAAATATCGAAATGATGTAATCTTTAATGCGAAGAAGCCTTCCTTTCCTGAATTAGTGCTTAGTGTTAAGAGCTTGCTTTTTCTGGAGACGGACGGGGGTATTGTAAAGGGATTTCATTTTGATGATTTGATCTTTAGGTGGGAGCTGATTATTGGATCTCTTTGATTTCAAGAATCTATTATCACTCCTACTATGTAAATTCTTTCTTCTTTCTTAATATATTCTTTTCCGTTCCAAAAAAAAAAATTATAACCCCAAAAAATAAAATTCGGAAATCAACTATAAAAAAAATTGCCTAAATTTGTTAATTTTTTAAGAGCTAATTTCCACGTATAGGGGTCTACATGAAGAGAACATCCTTACAGAAAAATTAGCCTTTGATCCAAAAGTTTATGACATTTTTAAATTAGGCGCTCCAACGCTCTCTGCTCCATTCTCTAGTTACTTAGCTCTAGCTTACTCATCTAAGTATCCAAATTTGATACAATCATATATATGTAACAAATCCTGTCACATGATCAAGCAAAGGGTCTTGGTTTAGCCCGACCTGAGCTTAACTCTAACCAGACCAAACAAAACCTTATTAACCAGAAACGTTGTAAAAAGGTGGGACTCTTGCAGGAGAACTTCGCTCGCACTTCTGCCCCGCACTTCCACTCTAAAGTGTTTCCAAAAGCTTGGGACATTTTTTAAGGGTAGTGCTGGATGTACCCCACATAAGTAGCACTTTACCCCGATTTTAGTTTTCAAAGTTGGTAAAATTGTTGTTAATATTTGGGCTTACAATATATCTCTTTACCCCAAACAAACATGTAACTAAGCCGTGACCTTGTAACAGAGAGAGTTAGAGAGACAATAGAGTTACAGACTTAGAGATTCATAAGGAGAGAGAGGGATAAAGAAACTGAAGAGTAAAAGAAAGATACCTGCACAAATGAAATGAGGTGTTATTCATAAATCAAAACTTTCCAGGTATCTCAATTTCACATTCTAAGTAGTGGAAAGAATTCAAGCAAGATAGTGCTTATTCAACAAAGTAAGGTTCTCGCTCAATCTCCTCTCTTTAGAGAACTGCACAGACTTGTGAGACCATATGCTCCCCCTCTCTCTCTAGATCCTAATAGGCAGAGAATAATAAGCTAACTACTTGTAAGGTTTGTTGTTGGATGTATGGATATTGGACGAGAATATCCAGGATAGATTGTTATATGAATCATGACGCTCCTTGACCATGAAATGAGATTTATTATAGAAATATATGTTTACAACAATTACCACCAAAATGTAGGTTTCAATGATGAGAGTTCTTGGCAAGACTGATCGAAAAAGTGGGAATTCAGGTCTAGATTTTTGACCTTGTTCACATATTCAGATATTTTGTGGTCTGTGGGGTCTGAGATGAATGGTTCGGAAGCCATTATAGAAAGAGGAAGGGAGAAAAAGAGGGTTAAGGATAATGAGATATACGAGGAGAGAATGAAACTGAATAGAAAAATAAAATTTTGAAACTATATATAGGATTATAAATCAACCCCTATTTAGATGCAGTTTACCCCATTAAAAAAAATAAAAACAAAAAAATAAAATCAACCCCATAAGATTATAAATCACCAACTATTTAGATGCAGTTCACCCCATCACTGGGAGGAACGGGATACTAAACTGGGGTTGATCTAAAATCGACCTTTTTTAATTGTGTACTCAGATGCGTTGCAGTTACTTAGATGACCAATTAAAACCTAGCGACACCCCTACCTACTAAGAAAGAAAATCGAACAGAAACAGCCGGCTCTAAGACTGATTCAAAACCAAACAGTGAGAGTCCACCTAGAGACAGAAAGAGACCCCACTAAGAAAGAAAAAATAAACAAGAGAACAACAGTATTAAAACAATATAAAACTAGAGAAATTCTAGTGAGAGAAAGGAGAATATCCACAAGAAGAACCCAATTAACCAAAGTATATATACACAGTACATTGACTTCTACTTACTTTTTTCATGACTAGATCGTCAAATACTAAATATTTCTTTATACAGATTTTAAGGCCGCAAATTACATCATTACACAAAAGTGACGTGACCAACCAAAAACAGAGAAAACGACTCTGAAACCAACCAAACCCTTTCCTTCCAAGACTACTTCTCACATCCTTCTACTAATAGCTCATGAAAACCCTAATTAAATAAAGAAAGAGTAGCATTGGCTTTTACTTTCTCTTCCCATTTATTTTTCTACATACTTACACCATTACACACAGATTGATGAAGATCTTCTTAGTAAAGGTAAGGTTGATATAACTGAGACTATATTTACATTAACTCTTAAACTCTCCCTTCAAAAAACCCAAATTGCTCTCTTACTTACTCTCGGTTTTAAATTGTTGTGTTGTCATTTTACTGTAGTAGTTTCTGTGCAAGATGGGGGGTTTGACCTTCTAAGCCACAGCTGGGATGCTGCAATTTCGGCGATCCCTGTCGAGGCAATCGAACCCCTCAATTCTGATAGCAGCAGGTTTGTGTCCGAACTTAGAACGGGCACAACCTCCTTTGCGGGTTGAGGAGGAAGGAGATGAAGACATGCCCGAGGGGATTGGAACTGGGACGGGCAAATGGGAAAATTGGGTTAGTTGTTCATCCCCAAAGCGAGCATCTTGGATTAATGGGTTGCTAGCCCTACTCGGCGGAGACCCACTGAAAAAAGGGGGCGACGAGGAAAAAACCTGAGAGGGAGATTGCTCAGCACCATATCCACCCTGTTAAACAATATAACAAACAATTAGAATCAAAGTGACTATAATCAAGAAATCAGGAGTAACACAAATAAACCAGTTAGTTTTATTAATCTTACATGCTCAATCAAATCTTGGACACCAAATCAATGAGAAATTCGAAAACCAGAACTACGAAAACCAAATTTCTATGTCCCCAACCAATCTAAGAAAAACCCAATAAATCAAACAACTCATAATCCATAACTCAAGATGATGAACAAATTTTATAATCTAAATGGCTAACCAATCTAAAATTCTTGTTTGATCATCACTTTCATGAACTACTTTTCAAGTTTACATGCCCAATCAATCAATAATTCACAACTCAGACTTGGTCACCATTTGATGGATCATCACTTTCAGATGAAATATTATTTTAATCTACATGCCCAACCAATTCAAAACGCCCAATTTAAGAGCAAAACCCTCTCTTTTTTTATACCAATGACTTCATCATGGTATTCGGTCAATGATCTCTGTAAATGGTAAGGAAAAGTGCAATTTTTGTGCCGAATAGACATGTTTTTATGCTTTAGAATTAAATTTATGAAAGATCCAGAGGATCAGAAAGAATAAAAAAACTTACTTTTGTGAGAAAGATGTCGAGAAGCTCCGTTCCAGCCCTTGAATCGCACAAATCTGCTTGATGACTGTAATTTGACAGAACAAAAAATCAAAAGTTTGAGAATTTTTTCAACGTTTATCAAAGAAATTAATTGCAGAGATGTCTGAAAAATCATGAGAAAATTTATTGAAAATTACCTTAATTGCCATCTTAAAGATCTAATAGGTTCGTTAACAGCGTGATTTGAGCGACCGAGACGCCTAGGTTTAGGGCAAACCAAAGGATCTTTCCGATCGGAGATTGAAATCGAGCTCATCATCTCTTCACAGGATGCGAAGGCGTTCTGCTGAAACACGTAGTGAGTCATAATGATTGATCTGTAAATAAACAAAACAGAAGAAAGAATCAGACAAAATTCAGTGTAATTTCAGATCTGACAAAACAACAGAAGATCTATTTCAAAAAGATAAGACCTTGAACAGGTTTTTAACAGATCTGAAGGTTATTAAACCTGATCTGAAGCAATCAAGGTCCAAAAATCGAAAATTTTGGGCAGCTGCAGCATATATTCAAAATTTTTAGTTTCTTCAGATCTAGAAAACATCTATCTTTTCTATCCAAGGAGAAACTCAGTAACAAGATTTCCAGTACAAAG
This sequence comes from Macleaya cordata, assembly GCA_002174775.1. Lineage (NCBI taxonomy): Eukaryota > Viridiplantae > Streptophyta > Magnoliopsida > Ranunculales > Papaveraceae > Macleaya > Macleaya cordata. Next base: position 55,431 of record MVGT01003946.1, read on the forward strand.
GTTGAAGCTTTTTCTCAAAAATTTGAAGAAAATTAACCAGCTCAAAGTAGTAAGAAAACCATCAAAAAAGAAAAACGGATATACCTCAACTCACTTCATCCGTCCAGAAAAAAGAAAAAAAAAAAAAAAAAACCCTAACTTCATAGGTTTTAGAAAAAAAAACGATTCCTTCTCAAAGAAATTAAAAAGAAAACTCCAAAGAAGCTCACAGATCCGTATATTTTAAAAAAAATAATAAGTTGAAGTTGGACCTTAAAAACAAAAACCGAAGAAAGACCGGTTATTAAATAAATAAAAAAACCTAATTTCAGCTAAAACAGACCAGTATCTAACCAATAGAAATCCGTTCTTCTGTACAAAAAACATTAACAACCCACACAACATACAGAGAGAACAGACGAGATTTCACAAAAAAATAAAAATCAAAATCAAAATCTGAACAACAATCAATTTCACAGAAGACAGATAGAGAGATAAAGAGAGATCTTACCTTTGATATTACTATATGTGTAATATCTCTCCTCCAAGGGGAGGATTGAATGGAAAAATAAAAGGGCAAAAAAAAAAAAAGAGCAAACAGAGAGAGAGAGAGGGAGGAGAGTGTGTGTGAGACGAGAAGAGAAAGAAGGGGAGAAAGGTGGGGGATTGGGTTAGATTTATAGAGAGAGAAAGAGGGGAGAAGACAGAGGAGAGAGAAAGAGAGAGGATTTGTTTTGATATTTGATTGGGAGAAAAGTGGAACAAAGAAAAGGAAAGTGGGAGGGAGCAAAAAACTGCCAGGCCACACCCAACCCAACCCTACCCTACACACCTCCTCCTTTTTCTGTCTTCACTTTCTTTTCTTTTTTTTTCTTTTTTCTTTTCTTTTTTTCATATCGCAGGCGCTGACTGAGCCTCCCGCGAAAAAACGCCTCGGCTTCACAGTTCACACCCCCAAATATAGAATTATTTAACAAAACAAATAAAAAAAAGAGGCGGTGGTAAAGGCAAATTAGTTTGCTGTCTTAGGGCTTGTAGAGCTGGGATGGAAGTATTTGGATCCTAGGGTGCGACGTCTTCCCTGTGATTTCGCAAACAGCGAGGCTGTTTGGACCAATGGGCTTACAAAATAAATACGCGACATTTATGTGGCATGGTATGTTCCACTGCCAAACACTTTTGAGAGGAAAAAATGGTAGGTCTCGCCCTACTACATAAGTATCTGGCATCAGTTTTGTAAACTGGTCGGTCCAAAAAGCTTTATTGTTTCGCAAAACATAAAATAATGGAAAGCATATATTAATTATTTGGAAACAATCTAATGATATTTGGAGTAGAGCTCTTTGGACCGACCATATTACAAAAATTGTGCGCGATGCTTATATGGCATGGTCGGTCCCACTGCCATGTAAATTGGAAACCCCTTCAAATTGGAGGAAAAAGTGGTAGGTCCCACCCTGCTACATAAGTGTCTGGTACCACTTTTGTAAAACCATCGGTCCAAAAAGCATTTCAGTATTTGGTAAGAATGTTTTCCAAACCTTAAAGACCATTCTCCTAAAAAAATCAGTCCATCCTAAAATCCTTAACACTATCAATAGACGATTTAATTTTATATCAAATAAGGGATAGTTGATTTTTCGATGAACTTTTGATGGTTAAAAGTTTTAAAGAAATTACTTTTTTGTTATATATGAATGATCTTTAGAGTGATAAGAACATTTTCACCAATTATCAGCTATTAAATCATTTCTATATGGTCCCCTCGAAGTAAAATTAGCAAAGGACGGATGATTCAGGGAGAGAGGATGTGTTCTAAAAATAGTTTGGCAATACATTAACGGATTAGGGTTAACTCTTGAGATCCCAACTAAAATCTAAAAATTTAAGCTACTAATTAAAGTCATTAATTAATGAATAATATTTTAAACTTACAAATCAAGATATTAAACTTGGGAGCGGTTCCAGTGCCATCACAATATTGCCATTAATGTGACATTTTTGGGTTATTATGGTTTGTGGAGCCTACATACAGATGAACCAATGGCTGACTTTTTGTGAAGATGATCTACATAGTGAAAAAAATATCCTCACAAAAAATCAACGCATTCTAAAATTGGCAATCTAGTCAACTAGTTTTTTTAAAATTAATGGTAACTGAATCATTCATTTTTACCACTAAATTGCATCAATGGATTATGGCGTTACAAGTTTTAGAATTAGCCGATTTTTTATGAGAATGAGGGACATAATGAGGAGAACATCCTCAAAAAAAAATTAACCTTTGATTCATCTATAAATGGGCCCCATAAGCCATGGTAACAGTGATGGCAATATAGTGATGGCACCAGAACCGCTCCCATTAAACTAAAGTTTTTGTTATTATTTTTTTGAAAAATATATAAATCGGAAGGGATTGAATGACCCTTGGTCCTCTGTCCCTAGAGTTACCGAGCTTGTGGGGATAACATAGAGACGATCCAAGGGTAAGTGGCTGATTTTCAATGTGGATTTTATCTGCACCATATAAATCATCTTCAACAAATATCAGTTTATTCTAATACTACTACCCTATCAAAAATCAATTGAAAACGGTCTAAAAGACGTCTAAAATTTATTGACCATTTTACAAAAGTAGTGCCCAACGCTTATATAGCATGGTCGGTCCCACTGCGATGTAGGTTAGAAACCCCTTCAAAACACTTTTAAGAGGGGAAAAGTGGTGGGTCCTACCCTGCCACATAAGCATCTGGCACCACTTTTGTAAAATAGTCGTTTCAAAAGGTATTATTGTTTTCAAAAACTGATTTGTATGGGTTGGAGATCTTACTATGAGATGGTTTTTTAATATGACGATTTACACGATGGGGAAATCATTGCCAATCAATTTCTCTTTATACGTACTAAGTATAACCTTGTGCCTCCGGCACGAGGCAATGCCTCTTTTGCCTCTTCACAGATTCATAAAATTAGTTGTCCATCCTATCCACACGAGCTTCGTGCGTGTGGTTTGGATGTCCAAATATGCTACACACGTTTCTCCTATGCGCACTTCGTGCACACCCACACACATACCCTTGGATCCACTCCACGCAACCCCACCGTCAAATGTAAATCAGGTGTAAATAAAGAATTATAGCAACATAACACATCCTATATTTCGAAAAAGAAAATAAGGTTATTTTAGTCATTTATATAATAAAATTGTTAAAGGGTATAAGGGTATTAAAAAAGAAAATAAGGTTATTTTAGTTATTTATATAATAATAAAGTTATTAAATGACCATTTTAACTTCAATATAACCCAAACTACTGATGGGGAATAAAAAAAAATGCCTCCGTATGTTTTAGCTATACATAAAAAGATATCGTCCTATTTTAATATATAGAATTGAACGGTTGGGATCAAGTTTTGCTAGGTCCCAATGTAGATCTATTATATTTATTGAACGAGGTTGCTAAATAAAAAGTGTTTGCCCCAGGCTATTACAAAACTAGCTTTTAAGAATTAGGACCCCACTGATTTGTTTCCCTTAAAAATATCCAGCTAATAAAGTGAGAAAAGGCAGCTCAGAGTCGTTCACACGCGATATATACGGAGTTGCGATAGCTAAAAAGAACAGTCTTCTTTCTTCTTCTCTCTCTAAAACTTCCTTTCTCTCTCAAAATTATTTGTTTGCCTTTTTTTCTTTTGCCACGTTTAGTAAATGTGTCTTAAAATATCGGTCTGTGATGCCTTCACAGCGAAGCGTTTTAACTCGGTCCAACTAATACAGCAATCCACCGAGTTAATTATGTAAATCTATCCATTAATCCATGGACCATGATTGATAGGCCTTTAACTTGAGCTTATCTCATCACAAATAGAGCTTGATTCCATTCAGCTCGGATCAGATGAGTCAACTCGATCGAGATAATGATTCAGGTTAATTATTAGAATTGTCCAATCAGATGAGTCAACTCGATATTGGACTAGGTCAATCAAGGCTTCTATTCTAAAGAATAAAGATCAAAACAGTGGTTGAGGCCATCGTTTCAATTTTTTACCGTTTCTAGATGATTATGGCCCATGACTTGTTAAAGGATTCCACTGTAACATATTTTGATCTAAATACAATAAAAGTGTTTACATGTCGACGATTTAATTGTCATCTACATTATTATTTCATCCTCTTACAGACATGGTCCTAGACTCAAAGTACGGGTTCTTATGGAGATGATCCGAGGTTATGAGAATATTCTCTTCCTCGTGTAAATCATATTTATATAAAATTATCTTATTTTAAAACTTTTAAATCCATTAAATGTAATTTAAAGTTACTTGTAAAAATAGACAATTCATGTACCATATAATTTTTTATAGCGATATGATTTTTAGAATAATATGATTTTTAGTGATGATGTAATAATGTTGAGTCAATCATCCTCACTAAAATATCAGCCCTTAGATCTCCATGTATAGGTCGTACATGACCGTGTCTTTAACATATCTAAATAAGCATGTCCCGGATCTTATTTCAAAATCTTTAGAAGCCATGTATGCTTTAAGTGAACGATACCATCTCTTTTTTACACACTCATTTGAATATTTAATCATGAGTGAAGATACTTGACCCAAACCTTTAAAAACCTTGCATATTTAAGGCCCACATGGAATGACCTAAAGGCTAATTTTTTTGTGAAGATGTTTAACTCACCATAGAGATCATCTTAACAAAAAAAAGGAGTTACTCAAATTGGGAGGATGGATTTAGTTTTACTTAGGTGATGGTCATCTAAAAATGGGTTGATATTTTTCAACCCAACCCAAAAAATACTTTAACCCTTAAAAAAACCCCAACTCTAAAAACACCCATAAAAAAATACACCCACCATCCCCAGATTCCCCACCACCGACCACCACCACCACCTCCGGCCACTACAACCACTTCTTCTTCTTCTTCTTCTTCTTCTTCTTCTTCTTCTTCTTCTTTCTTCTTCTTTTTTCCTTCTTCTTTCTTCTTTTTCTTCATGGTCTCTTCACTGTCCCCCCTCTTTCTCTCTCCTTTCTCTTTCTCTCTCTCCTGTCACCTCTTTCTCTCTACCCTCTTCTTTCCAGCCTCTCGCTCTCTCTTTCTCTCTCTCCTTCTCTCTTACTTTACGTCTCCAGATCTAAAAAAAATTCAGATTTAAAATATTTTTTTTTGTTTTTCTTTTTCAGATGGCTGACGGCGGTGGCAGTGGTGGCCGCCGGTGGAGAAAGAAGAATAAGAAGAAGTGGTCGGTGATGAAGGTTGCCGGCGGTGGAGAAGTGATGAAGTTGAAGATAATGGTGATGTTGGTAGGGGTGGGGTGTACTATTTAATTTTAGTGGGATGAAAAGAGAAAGTGAGTGTTAGGTTAGTTTGCCCCCACACCCCCAAGTAGAAATGAGTAATAATTTGGATGGAGAAAATCCTATTTAACTTGTCCATCCCTCAAAATTTTTGAAGAACTCCTTACAACACCCAAAAAAAAAACTAGCTCATTGCAAAATTTCTTGCCCCATCAAAATTCATTTTACCATTGTTTTTCAACTATTTCTTAATGGGTTTTGACGGAATTAGAGATTTTAGAATGGTTTGATTTTTAGTGGGGATGATCTCCATGTTGAAGTAAACATCCTTACAAAAACTTAGCCCTTAGATCATCCTTTATATGCGCCCTACATGATATGAGGTTTTTTAGGGTTGGAGTCGAGTATCCCATGATTTCAAATTAATGACATATTCGATGAATCAGGAATATCTCAACTGTTTTTGTCCCTTGCTTCTATTATGTAATATTGATATTTTATTACATTTGCTCAATTAATAAAACCATTTCTATACTCAAAAATTAATTAACATGTCAAACTATAAAATAGGAGAACCGAAAAGAAAAAACTTTTTCTTTATTTCCTTTTTTATTTAAAAAGATAATTAAAATATAAAGTTTTTGAATTATTTGATGTGTCCCTTCCAACGATATGATTCATAAACCTCAACTTGTCCCTTCCCTTTCCCACATTAAATTAGAGAGTCTTGCCCTTGGTCCCTATTTAATGAAGAAAAAACTAAATATATTATATTTGTCATTTGTGTACTAATAGTATCAAGATTAGGGCATGTGTTTTGTGAACTTGCAAACATAAAAGATTACCTTATGAAAATATTTTGGAAATATTTCATTTCATAAGAATTAGTTTTTTAATTTTGAATTTACATTTTTTCCAGTAAAATTATTTTAAAAAATTTTATGTTAAATAATTGATCATCATGATAAATAATTGATCATATTATCATGATAAAAGAACTTGAAATTATAATTTAGAAAAAATATTTTACAACTAGCCATTTTTAAGCGACATTGAGTTAAGAAATGAATAAATAACCCCAATTCATACACAACCATTAGATGTTTTGGCACTTACCTTACTAACTAGGTGAACATCCAACGGCTATGTAGAGGTCAGACTATTAAGAAACTAATTGTGCTTAATGTTTCATAGCCCTAAGAAAAAAAGGTAGGAAACTACATTCAATTACCGCATTTTGTAACTTTTAGAATTATTAATTATTGGCTTACAATTTGTTTATTAGCCCTTTTATAGAACATAGGAGACCATAATTAAATGTGGGCCTATAATAAAGAGTTTCTAGGAAATACTTTTGTGCCATATTTGGATCGGGGGAAAAGAATTACATTCTCAAAAAGATTCCAAGCTCGCGTTTGATTCATGGAATTGAGTTAAAATCACATTTTTAAAAATGTGAGAATCCTCTATTTAACGAAAATATCAATCCATGAGTTAGAATAATAAAATAAAATAAGAGATTTCGATTGATTACTTCAAATTCACAAGGTACATTACCACATTTGATCCCATCTATCTTTAATTTGTTTAAAACATCTTTTATTAGTTGCATATTGACTGTTTAGTCATTTTTTTTAACAAATAACAATCTTTTAGTCTTTTTCTTAAACTCGTTCGCTTATTTTACTTATATACATTACCAAATTTACCCTTCTTTCTTAATTTTTAAAGATAGAGAGCTGAAAAGAGAAAGTTTGTTATTTTTTATTTTAAATCTTTAAAATGTTATGTCTTTTAAACCACAAATCAGATTTTGACGAGATCTTCAAAACTAGTCCAGTCAATAACATTTTTTTTCGATTTTTTTCAAAAAGATATGCAAATCCAAATTTGATTTTGCAATTCGCAATTTGAACTCGAAAAATGCTAAACCTACTATATTTTTACTGCATATTTTTTTTTCTTATGTGGTCACATTTTTTTACTGCATGTCAACAGTTCCTTCATTGGACACCTTTAGTTCTCTGTAAATTTGATATTATTTTTTTCTTTTTCTCTCTTTTTTTCTTAGTTGCTAGTTTTTTTGTTGAATGTTAGCCACTTGTGTGTGCGTGTGTATTTTTAATAAATAGTGTCCTATTTTTTAAGAGTAATTAATTTAGTATTCGTTAAAAGGTACTTATTCCTCAAGTCGTTCGTGGGTTGTTGATAGTGGGCCTATTTCTATTTTGTTAGCTAGTTTTTAGGAGTGTGAAGTTGTGCTAGACGTGTTCAATTAGAATAGTGTAGTCATAGTAGAAGTGTAATAAATGTGAAAATAGAATTTTGCAAATTAGAGTTTACTAATGCAAATTTGAATCTGCATATTTTTTTAAAGAAAAAAATATTGTTGACTGATCTCATTTTAAAGATCTCAATGTAAGATTTTCATAAATATAACTTTTATGAAAAACTAATTTGTGTTTTAAAAGTTATGTCATTTTTTTATTTTAAAAATAAAATAAAAACGTCAGTTGGTGTTTACTTGTGGGACATTTTTGTCCAGCAAAATGTACATGTAGTTGAGACTGAACCATCATGTAACGGATAAAGTTTAACACATGTTAAATAAAAAAAATAAAAAACGTAAAAAACATCCCTGAAAAAAAAAATCATTATGTTTATAATACTTTTTTATAAATTTAGTCCCTATTTTTATAACTTTTATGTCCAAAGCTAAAGAATAAATTTATAAAAAAGAATTAAAAACAAAATAAATTTTTTTATAGGGATTTTTTTTCTAAAACCCAAAAAAAAAGTAGAAAGGAATCCCAATATAGAAGAAAAGTTTATAGGAAAAGAAAGTTTTGAGATGAAGGTCGTGTTTGTCGCCGTAAACATTTTCATTACAAATGTCCATGTGGGCCCGTTGAGATCAAGTTCATCATTTATCCATTTATCAATGTTTTTCTTTGGCAAATCGGCCTTTAGATCATGCCCGCCCGCGTGTGGAACCTATAAACGAGTGAAAATTAGGTGTAAGAATTGGGGTTGGATTACAGCAAATTTGTGAGATTGTTATAACACGTAGCTAATGGCGTGTCTAGCTGCGTGTCTTTTGGTGGTTGTCCACCGAGCATGCTTGACACCACCTGGCATATGTGCCAAGCATGCCTTCATATTTACCTTTAACTTCTCCCTATATATATCTATCTATGTTAGTTGTACCCATAGTCTGAGATCAATAAGAAATCTACCTTTCTCTCTTGTACTTACACTTTGGCATATATCTAATGGTGTAAAATCATAACACGTTATCAGCACGAGTCTCTGCCATCTACTACTACAAGAACGAGTCTTCGAGAATTCGCGATCAACCCGAAGTTCTTGATCTACCGAAGTTCTTGGTCACTCCACAAAATTAAAAGGTTTAATCATTATCTTTGTTTTTTGATTATGTCGAATCTAACAAAGCTGGAATTTGAAGCTTTAGATATTTTCGGAGACAATTATCTATCCTGACTTCTTGATGTTGAGATCTATCTCCAATCCAAGGACCTCGAAGATACAATAAAAGAAGGTAACAACACGACCCCGCAGAGTCACGCATCTGCTTTACTGTTTCTCCGTCATCATCTTTATGCTACTTTGAAATCTGAATATTTATCAGTTAGAGATCCCCTGATCCTTTGGAAAGATCTGAATGATAGGTTTGGCCACCTGAAGTTGGTCATACTCCTTAATGCCTAATACAACTGGCCCAACCTGCATTTGCAGGATTTTAAGTCTGTGGCGGAATATAATTCTGCTTTGTTAAAAATCACCTCACAACTGAAATTGTGTGGTGTGAATGTCACAGATGAGCAGATGCTCGAGAAGACTTATACGACCTTTTATGCCTCGAATGTGCTCCAACAGCAGAAGTATCGAGAGCGTCGTTTCCAGAGATATTCTAAACTAATCTCTTGTCTTCTTATCGCAGAACAACATAATGAGCTGTTGTTAAAAAACCACGCATCACGACCTACTGGTTCTACATCACTGCCTGAAGCAAATGCAAAGTCCTCTTCTGGACGTAAAAATAGGCGTGGTAAGCGTGGTCGATTTGGCAAAAGGGGTGGTCACAGTAATTCCAGACAAGCTCCGTACCATCAGAAGTGGAAAAATACGGATAATAATAAATCGAGCCCCCAACAGTGGGACGATACAAAATCACACCACCAAAAGTGGGATGATACGGAATCGAACCCCCAGAAGAGGAACGATTCCGAGACGAAGCAGCGAGGTTCGCCGTATATACCTCGTAAAACTTATGAAGAAGTCTGCTATCATTGTGGTATGCATGGACACTGGTCGCGTACCTGTCGTACAATGAGACATCTGGTAGATCTTTACCAGTCTTCTCTTAGTAGGCCAGAAGCTAATACTGAGATGAATTTTTGCTACAATAGTGACCCATTGACAAATACCCTCCCGGAATTACCTGATGCCTTTCATGATCTTGAAGACGATGATTTGGATCTGATGGGCATGTCCACACCAAATAGAGTTTTATTACTTCGTTTTGCAAGAGAATCCAATTCAGCTTAGATTGCTTGTTTCTATTTTGGCCAATCAATTCTATGTCGACATTCCTCTACAGAGTGTGGCTCAATACCATCATCATCTGTGACAATTCCAGTAGCTACTTGGAACGAGAATATGTCGTAAACAAATAGTTTTATTGTGATTCCACACCCCTCTAGTAAAGGCATAATATATTGAGATTTCCTCATTTATAGGTACTTGGTCCTCTTCAGGAGGATTCCCCTCGTCAGGGGTTTGTATCTCTTCAGGAGTTAATATCTCTTCAGGAGGTTATTTCTCTTCAGGAGGTATTGCTTTAGAGAGTGTGGACCTTTCAATAGCTTCTTCTGGAGGGCTATCTTGCATAAATTTTGATTGGCATTTCCACTCCGGGGAACAGAATCTTTTGAACTAAGTGGTCGTCCACGCTTCAGGCGTGGTCTAGATGACTCATTGGCTGTAATATTAATTGGTTGTTCTATAAGAACAACATGTCCTGATGGGACAATTCGTCCTGCTGGAACAAGACGTCCTGCTGGGACATCAATTCTAGCTGAAGCATTTACAGCAGGTATACGTGATTTAGTCACGTTTGCTGCATCATTGAATGCACCAGGCATTTCATTAGCTATCTTCTGGAGCTATACAATCCTATACACTTCAATTTCAGATTGAGTGGTGTGAGGATTGAGATGAGATAATGTTGGTGTATTCCAATAAAGTTCATGCCGTACTTCAGGCGGCTGATTTCCTCCCCCTAACGGTGGGAAGAATGTCTCATCAAAATGAACTTCTGGTCCTTGAATTTCTAGTTTTGGAACATCTGGTTCATCTAGTTGTGACAAATGTTTGAGCATTTGATCACATAACTACCTTCAAAATATAATCTTATGGATCATATATCAAGTTTTTGAATATGATCTTCTGGATCATAGAACTTGTTTCAGGGACATGATTTTCTGGATCATATTACTAGTTGTAGAGATGATCTTTTGGATTATATATCCAAAAGAGCATAAAGCTTTTCTACTTGTGCTTCTGGCATGGGACAGTAAAGGTAATATGTAGGTATACCATATAATGTCCATTGATTGTCTCAAGATGGTATCCATTAAAATGCATATCTTTAAAGCTCAACAGATTACTTCTGGATCTAGATGAATAGAATGCATCGCTACTTTAGAGTTTTGTACCATCTGGCAACATGATACTGGCTCTACCGGAGCCTTCGATCAAGCTGGATATACCAGTGATAGTGGTCACGAAGGATTGTGTGCATTGTTGCACTGTCTGCTAGACATATATCCTTTATCTCGTGACTGGATATGTTTTTGCTGGAATCTATATCCTTTCATGTTTGAAAGATAAGTATAAGATAAAGGGCACACGAGTCATTTGTTATAAAGCATGACTTGTGGCACATAGTTTCTCGTAGGAACTTAGGATTGATTGCCTGAAGCAAACAAAATCCCTGAAGGATTTAAATTGCCTGAAGCAAAGAAAGTTCCTGAAGGATATATTAACAACCCATTTGCCCATGCATATTCATTAAAAAAATAGAATCTGGATTTGCTATCATTGCTATATACATTGATGATATCGATCTTATTGGGACTCCTGAAGAGCTCAAGAACGCTACAGAATACAAGGAATTCGATATGAAAGATCTCAGAAAAATAAAATTTTGTCTCGGCCTGCAGATCGAGCAAAATACATACAGAATTCTTTTCCATCAAACAGCGATACTGAAAAAAGTCCTGAAGCGCTTTAATATAGACAAGGCATATCCGCTTAGTACTCCTATGGTTGTGCGATCTCTCGATGCCGAGAAAGATCTTTTTTCACCCAAAAGAGGAAAATGACCACTACTTGGTCCTGAAGTACCATATCTCAGTGCGATCGGTGCATTAATGTATCTTGCATAATATACCAGACCTGATATTGCTTTTGCAGTAAATTTGTTAGCCAAGTTTAGTTCTGACCGACAAGGAGACATTGGACTAGTGTAAAATAGATTCTTCGTTATCTCCGTGGCACGACAGACATGAGATTATTTTACTCTCGAAATCCATCCAATGGCTCACAAATCCAAGGCTATATAGATGCCGGATATCTTTCTGATCCCCACAAAGCTATCTCCCAATCTGGCAATGTCACTACACCAAAACTGGTATTTTGCCATGCCCCTATTAAAATATTTGCCACGGTTCTAAACTGTTGCAGAATTTACCACGGTTTAGAGCCATTACAAACTTCTACCACGGCTTCAATCAGAATGAACAACAGATATTAGCCGTGGCAAATCTTGTAACAGGTTTGGGCCGTTCTAAAACCGAAATATAATTAAAAAAAGAAAAGAAAATGGGGCCTACGTATGCTACATTAGCACCGAACACCTACACCCCCTCCCCACATCTCCCACCCACGACAACTAACCCACGATAATTTTTTTCATTCGCTCTCTTCATCTCCAGCGTTTTCTTCCTTTTCACTCTTCCATTCTCGATTTCTTCATCGCTCCTTTTCACTACCATTCCCATCTCTATTTCATCACTATCACCAGCCATCACCACTACCGTTGAATGCAACATAGAACCAGCCACCACCATCACCATCAGCTGCAACAAAGAACCACCCACCACCACCACTACCGTCTGGTGCAACCAAGTACACATATCCACCGTCATTGCAGTAGCACCATCACCTCTTTTCGTTGTAGATCAGGTATGTTGGACAAATCTCTCTTATTCTCCCCATTAGCTTTTTGTGCTAGTACGATTTTTTTGGATTAGATTTTTGGTGTTTCTTTGATTTGTATTTGGTTTGATTCAATTTTGTTTTGTATTTCATTGGACAACCCCCAAAACCTAAATTGATGTTTTGAGGGATTTCTCTGAACCGATTTTGTTTCCCTAAACCTCAATAGAACTCGATTTAGGGTTTTTTAATTCATTTTTCAGGTGTTAGTTGCTAGTTTCATTTTCCTAATCTGAGTAAGTTGTTCTTTTCTTTCTTCCTTCTCCTTTCTTCTCTTCTTTCCTCCATTTTGATCTAGGGTTTTGATTTCATATGGGTTTTATATTCGTTCTGTTTTAGGGCTTCTAATTAAAGGGTTTTTTCCCTGAACTGGGGTTTTGACCTGAGGTTTAGGTTTCATTATGGGTATTGATTACATATGGGTTTTCTACTCATTCTGTTTTAGGGCTTCTAATTAAAGGTTTTTTTCCCCTGAACTGGGGTTTTGATCTGAGGTTTAGGTTTCATTATGGGTATTGATTTCATATGTGTTTTCTATTCGTTCTGTTGGGGAATTATTTCTGATCTAGGGTTTCATTCATAGGATTTTCTAATTTGGGTTAAAAACAATCAACATAGGGTTTTTTTTTTTCTTTTAGGGCTAACAATCAAAGCCTTAATTTTTTCCCTGATCTGGATTTTTTTTGTTCTTCTCTCCTTCCTTTTTGTAGGGGGTTCATCTTCAAGGAAGCTATACCTCCATATCTGAAAACTGTAAGTTGACTCTCTCTAGGATTATATTTCTCATTTTTTTAGGCTTTACTCTTAATTTTATTAGGAGTTTGTTTTGCTCTGAATTTTGTGTTCCTGATTATGTTAAGGCTTAGTTAATGTTCTGTTTTCTCTTTATGCAAAATCCAAGCTATATATTTTAGGGTTCTTAGGTCTAGATTTTTTAGGTTTTTAATTTCAGCTGCATATCATTTCCATTTTGTTCTCTAGGAGGTGTTTTTAGGATATTTTTTGAACTATTTACATTTCATTCTCTTGGTTTTTTCCAATTAATTGGTAAGTTGACTCTCTCTAGGATTATGTTTCTCATTTTTTTGTAAGCATTATTTAACAAATTAATATTCTCTCTTTAGATATTAAACTCATATAAGTGGTTTCCTTTTCATCTTATACTTTTATGTCTTACTTTTCTTCCCATACTATTAAAGCGTATTCAATTGCGTGCCACAACATTTGGTTACAATGTCTAAGCAACTACCGCTCTATAAATCTTCTTTTGACTTTAATGCTAGATGCTTTACAAATCTTGTGTGTAAAACGCAGCCTTTAAAGTTTTGCTTTGGCGTTTTTGTCTCTTTGCATTTTTCAGTACAAATATTCTTTCAATTTTTATGTGACCCTATCACAGATGTTATTTTAGATCTGCAATCAAAATTTTTTGTTTTCTTACTGGGTTTTTTATAATTGAAAATACTATTAGGGTATTTCCATCAAAGGCGCTGAAGATTTCTCGATAGGTTGCTGCTCTCTTTCACTCTGATTTGGAGAGCTTTTGCTCTAGGTATAGATTCTTGATATGTGTTCCTTTCAATTGCCCATGCTTCAGAATAACTAATTTAATGATGCTTCCTTCAAATGTAGGTAAAAAAACTGATCTTGAAGTATAAATTCCAAAAGAAGAGAAATATGTAGTTGCATTTTAGATTTTGTTCATGAAATTATGTCAGCGATGGTGTTTGTGGTTATGCTTTCTCTAATCATAGTGATTGATTGTCTTTTCTGAGGACATGCGAAGGAGATGGATGAAGTGGAGAGGTTTCCATTAATTGTGGGTATTATTTGTAGTGGTTTATTTCTTGTGCTTCCTAACACTCTGATATGGGATTGGGTAGTGTACGGCTTCATCAAGTAGTATGTAAAGAGATATGCTTATGGTTGTAATTTGTCTAATAATGCTTGGTATTACTTCTCTGATCAATCAGATCTTGTTAGAATAATAAAAAGTTAAAATTAGAAGATATTTGTTGGCAGCATAGTTAACGAGTGTTGGATCGACCTTCTGATATTTGGATATGATAATGTAAAATGATGATGAGATCTCTACACATTCGTGAAAATTTGGTTAATACATTTGGTAGCTTATTTAGGTTTTGTAAATTGCATTTATATGATTGTGGCTTTGTTTGTTTTTGTATTATTGAAAAGAAAACATTTAGAATATGAAATACATTGATTTTCAATTTAACAATTGTATATTATGCATTAACATTTTATCATTAACGTATTTTTCGAACAATCAAAATGATACTTGAACTTTTAGCATACCACACTTTCGACGTGTGCCAGATTGTTCACAAAAGGGTCAGACCAAACATCATCATCACATTTGCAACTGGTTGAATCATTTCTTTTCTCTCTTTCTTTTTCATTGAATTGTATTTGAAATAATGTATTCTGTTATCAAACGTGAGTTCTTTAGCATGATTACTGGAACTGTTTAAGGTGTTTTCAGGAAAAGCAATAGCTCAACTACCAAGGTTCTATCATTTTGTAAAGACCTTTTTTGCAGAGCCCTCGAAATACTTGCGAGGGATTCCTTAAGTTCCATTGGATGTTGCTTGGAAGGTACGGTACTGATGCTGACTTTCCACCAAAAGTGACAGAAGTGATGGAAAACTTTGCCTTGCATATTTAACTGGCTTCTACGCTTTCGTATATGTTGTTTTCATACATTACCATGAAAATACAATTTTGTTCATGACCTTATGTCAGGGACGGTGTTTGTGGAAATGCTTTCTCTAATCATAGTGATTGCAGATTGTCTTTTTTGAGGGCATGTGAAGGAGATGGATGAAGTGGAGAGGTTTCAATCAATTATGGGTATTATTTGTAGTAGTTTATTTCTTGTGCTTCCTAACACTCTGATATGGGATTGGGTAGTGCATGGCTTCATCAAGTAGTACATGTATAGAGATATGCTTATGGTTTTAATTTATCTAATAATGTTTGCTATTACTTCTTTGATTAATCAGATCTTGTTAGAATAATAAAAAGTTAAAATTCGATGGATACATGTTAGGATTTTTTTCAATGACTTTTTGTTCATCTAAATAATGATGTACAACTCTTTGTTAACAGGTGCAGTAGAAAAAGATCTTTATCTGCATATAGTAGGTGGTTAAATAAAAAATTAATTATTTTTTTTCACGCTAAAAATATTAACCACGGCTAAAAACTGTTGCAAACATGTGAATATGGTAAATTATGCAACAGGTGTTTTAACTGACATAATAGAGATGCACAATATTGCCACGGCTTGAAACCGTTGCAAGCAGAAAAACTAGCAATGGTTTTAAGCCGTTGTTAATTCAACGAATCACCACGGTTATAAACCGTTGTTAAATGAAAGTTAGCTACGAAGCTTCACGGTCTTGGGTGTGGTGGTGAGCCGTTCCAAAGTAGATTAGCCACGCATTTCGACCGTGGCAAAAAATCTACCACGCCAGTTTTTGCCACGACCCAAAACCGTGGCAAATGCCATTAGCAACGGTTCAAAACCGTGGCTATTTGGCTTTTTTGGTGTAGTGTGTGTTTACAAGTGGTGATACAATATTTTCTTAGCGATCCAACAAACAGAGTCTTCCAGCCACTTTTTCGAATCATTCGGAGATTATTACACTGCATGAAGCTAGCAGGGAATGTGTATGGTTGAGATTACTAATTGGACATATCAGAAGCTCTACCAACATCAACTTTCAGAAAGCTAGTCCATGGAATTGGTATGAGGCATATGTATCATCAAGCAGATTGATGTGAGCAACTGCTCAATCAGGGGGAGTATACCTGTGCCTACTTTTGTCCGAGGATCTTTCTGATTCTCGAAGAATGAGGGGCATGATCTTATCGCACTGTACTCTTTTTTCTTTGTCAAGAATTTGTCCCTCTGGGTTTTTCTTGCCAAAGTTTTTAATGAGGCAGCTTATGCGAGTCCAGCACTATCCTAAGCCTATTGTACTCTTTTCCTTAGCTTAAGTTTTGTCCCTCTGGATTTTCCTGACAAGGTTTTTAACGAGGCAATTATCTTAGAATAGTGGACACCCAAGGGGTAGTGCTATAACACACAGCTAATGGCGTGTCTAGCTGTGTGGTGTTATAACACACAGCTAATGGCGTGTCTAGCTGCGTGTCTTTTGGTGGTTGTCCACCGAGCATGCTTGACACCTCCTGGCATATGTGTCAAGCATGCCTTCATGTATCTATCTATGTTAGTTGTACCGAATAGTCTGAGATCAATAAGAAATTTACCTTTCTCTCTTGTACTTACATTTTGGCATATATCTAATGGTGTAAAATCATAACAGAGATTCAATTTTAAAAGACATTTTAAGTCCTAATAGGGCCCACATGCAAATGTCAATGTGGTGTGAGTAGTAAGAACTAGTGTTTCAGAGGAACCAAATTTAAATTTTGATGTCATTTTCAAATGACATTGAAGTCCGTCACGACCGGGTGTAAGAATAAATTAAAGAACAATGAAGTAAACAGTATAATAAATGGGGTAGATTCAAAATTTGCTTTTACTTTATTGATAAAAAAGAATACCCCTTATTTTTATTTTAAAAATGATTTTACATGATGAAGTTATAAAAAATCGATCAACCTTTAGATCATCTCAATATGTGGTCAAAAGACTAGTGTAAGGATGAGGTGTAGAAATAAATACGGTATTTAGAGCATCCACTATGGTGCATTTTCTTGGTTATATCTGGATAATTTTGTTACACTATGGGGTAGGGTATAATGCACTTTTAGCCTACGACGTTAAATTTAGCCAACTAGCCAAGCCTTCTCCAAATATTTATAGGACGGTCACCCTGGGCACCGCCAGTCCTAAACGATATCCAGAGAGACTGCCCAAGGAGCTGAGCGGACTCCTTGGAGACTACCTGGTCCAAAGACACCAGACTGTGTCCCTGAACACTGCCCATTATATATATAAACTCTTTAAAGAAAAGTTTTGTTGTATAGGTTTAAAGTATATCGTTTATATCTAAATAGTACGGTTCCTACATGGAGATAATTGAATGGCCACCTTGTCAATTTAGATCATCTCTACAAATAATAAGATTTTTTTTTAAAATTTTAAATTGTATCAAAAGTTAATTTTAAATCAACGATGAAAATATCATACTTATGGACCTTAATAAATAAAAAACTATTTATTCAGTAAGGGTAATTTCAATTTCAAGTTGGAGAGTTGGACTGACAAGGAGGGGATTCGCGATCACCTTGAGATGAATTTGGTTCTTAATCTTTCTCTTAAAGAAGTCATGGAGTGCGGTTTTGACATTTCTTCTGGGAGCTTAGCATTCAGGAATGTTTTACGTGATGCTTATCATCATCGCCACTTATCTATTGATGGTAGAGATCATAGTTAGCAATTCGACATACGGTAAAAATCCGGAAAGGTCAATATTCGGGTATAATTCGTTTCAAAGAGCTGAAAAGTCGGTCAAATATTCAGTCAATTAATCGAAATATGCCACGAAAACGATGACATCTGAATTCGTATTTAATTCGTTTTGGTCGTAAAGAAATTCAGACAAAAATTCGCCTTAAACTTATACCATTTGAGAGAGGTCATGAGAGGAAACCTCCTTAAGGAGCATTGGTGAGGAAGAATATAAAGAGATTTCCTAATATATTCTAAAATATTAAGAATGTTTTTACTTCAACAAATAGACAAAAGAGTAAAAAGACTACCCTTTTAGCTCATTTTGCGCAAATATAAAGTGGCGAGTCAAAAAGAAAGCCGAATTTTTACCCGAATTTAAATGTCTTCTAAAAAATACGCGGTTAATTAGGATTGGGCGGGATTCCGAATTTTACCAGTATTATTATTTGATTCGGCCGATTAGGTGGCTGATCAGAAAAATCCAACAATTCACGAATAATTCACGTATTAATCTCGAATACTTTAACTATGGCGGAGATTGTCGTGTTTGGTGACATACAGATTCGGGTTGCTTCATAGTAAAATCTGCTTATTAGGTTCTTCGAAGCCAAGAGTTTTTTTAGCCTTCGGCTAAGTGGATTTGGCTTCCTTATGTGCCGACTAAGGTGAGTGTTTTTTAATTAGAAAATGTGTTCAAGGCGTTGTGGTGGTGGATGCTAAGGTAATGGGTTGTGGTATTGCTTTACCCTCACGTTGTGAATGTTGTGCTCACAATCCGCGGACTGAGAGCATTAAGCATTTATTTTTAAATAGAGTCTGGACTTCTGCTATTTGGGGTTTGTTTTGCCCAATTTTTGGAGTTCCCTGAGGGTCCTTTACGTCCATTACTGATATTTTCACAGCTATTTTCTTTGGGGTGTCACGAGGATCTCAATTGGGACGGTTGGCTTCTTTATTGCCTATGATATTATGTTGGGAAATTTGGATTGCTAAATGTCGTAGAAGATATCAAGGTGATCAGGTTTTTATTTTCTTTATCCGGGTTGCAATTTGTTCCTGGTTGATGAATGTGAATTAGATTTTGAAACCTAGAAGTGCTAGTCCTTCTGCGATTAGTTCAATCTGCACTGTGCTTCAATGTTCTTTAATTGGTATTGGCAACGAAGGGTTACTATTGTCAGGTAGTTATTTCCTCCTCCGGATTGGGTATGCCTTAACGTGAATGGCAGTAGAGATTCTTTAATTTGTGTTAAGGTGGTGGTGTAGTTCAGAACGATTTAGGTGCTTTGATGGGTGCTTTTTATTGTTTTTATGAGTTCGGTTCTGTTAACTTGGCAGAAACGTGAGCTTTGTTAGATGGCTTGATGCTTTGTTCTCACCTTGGTATTTCACGAGTTATAATATAATCTGATTCAGCTTTAGTCTGCAGGTGGTTCAGGGATCGTGATGGGATTTTTTGGACGCTTGCCGGTGGTGGCATATTATTTTTCGTGTTGTTAATGCTCTATAGGTTAATATAATTTATGTTTACCGTAAGGCTAATTCAGATGCGAATTTCATAGCTTCTTGTGGGATGCGCGCAAGAGGTTTGAAGGGTTTCTTCTCTAATTTTCTTAACCGTCTGAATGGTTTAGTTCGGTTAGATTAGATTGGGTTCCGTTATGTTAGAATCAGTTGATTTTAACTAAATTTTTTATAGTATTAGAAATTTTATAATGGACTGATTATTCGTAGAAATGATCTAAATATTGAGTTGAATACCTTCATCAAAAAATTAACTCTTGAATCATTTGCGTATGGGACTTGTATTAATTAGACATAATGACGTATTATAAATTTATACAATAAATATTTTCCTTGAGTTAAAAAAAAAAAGTTCTAAAATGGATGGGCGGGGAGGAGACCCTCCCACCCACCAGGCGTTTCCCTAGCCCGTCCCTCTCTTTTTTTTAATTTTTATTTTTAAAAACTACAAAATTCTCCACTGTACTACTTCTTATTTATTGCTAAAGTTTAGTTGGCTAAAATGCATTTTACCCTAAGAGCAGTGAGCAAAAATGGTCAATAGACTAAAGTAGGTCAATGGACCATCCACGTAAGTAAAGTATAGCTCGTGTTTGCGGTACTCTATTATCCAAAATGTGGTCTAAGCAACAGCTAGAAATCACGAGGGTTTGACCAAATTTTCATAATTAAGATTACTCGGTGGGAAAGAGCGTATTAAATCGCTGTGTGAGACCTACCATAGTGTAGGGCCCACCTCTTAATAAGTAGGGCAAAGTCGGGTTGGATTGTCCGACAGCTTTTTTTTTTTTTTTTTTTTTCTACATGTTGTTTTTTAATTTTTGTTTGTGCAGAAAGTGCCTTGTGGTCTCACAACTTTTTTTTTTGATCGGATTGTGGTCTCACAACAAAGAGTACATATTGAATGAAAGAAGCCCATCTCTCTCTCGTCGTTCATACTTTACCACGTGAACGTGATAACGATTAGACACGTCAGATTCAAATATCTTTTTATTTTTCTGTTTTTTTATATATTTGAATTTAGTTTAATTAATATTAATATAAATATTTAATGATTTTAAACAGATTTTCTTGAAAGGTGGATCTTAGACCACGCCAGCGTCATTTATGGGTGGTGTATGTTATGTAGGTGTTTTAAAAGAAAAAGAGGAGAGAGAAAGTGAATTGTTTATTAGAGAGAGAAAGAGAGGATAAAAACTTAGGAGATGCGTTTTGGGATTCCCCAAACTACAATGACTTTACGTGCAGCATCACAATTTTATGTTTAGAGTGGGACCTACACCACCTCCACTGCAATTTTCTCTCTAGTACCTCACTTTTTCTGTTTTTAGGGCATTCATTCTCTCCTCTACCACTTGCCCACCACCACCGGTCCACCATCAACCATGCCCTTTGGGATTTTAAAAGGTTCTACAACAATTGTGAGATACTGATATGGAATTGACAACTTCGATGCTGAGCTTCATCGATTGTGACACGTGTTATTTAATATTCTCTTTTTGATTTTTAACGGTTGTGATTGTGAGAGCAGCAACTTATTTGGAGTATGGATTTACACTGGATCATGATTTTAGATTTTGGTTCCTATTTCAGGATCTTTTATACATGATTGACTTGTCTTGGGAAAATTCGACGGTTCAAACCCGAGCGTTGAAATGATGATTCCACTAGTGAGTTTGAATGAGTTAAGCCGAGTTGCATCGAGAAAAAGAAAATCATTTTTCATGGAATGTGAGTTATGGATAAATTCAGTGGCGGAGACAGAATCTACCTTAATGGGAACAACAGACGCATCAACAAGCGCAGGACAGACGCAACAATAGGCCAAGAAAGGCTAAAGGCTACTAGCAACAAGCGCAGAGTAAGGTAGTACCTACAAATATATATACCACGTTACAGTGGCTAAACTTATCGGTAATTCTACTCCTGTGAAGTTTGACCCCAAGACCTCTTAAGTCATGGGAGAATACAAGCCAACCGGGCAAGCGATTGTTTTAGAATAATTTTAAACAATAGAAAATTATGTATACATGCGTTGATTTTATATCTTACACCTGCCAGTAGATCTATATGATAATACTCTAAGGGTTTAATTTGATCTACATGATGAGAACGTTATATTAACAAACAAATAAAAATTAGTCTTTCAATCATTTTTGTGAGAGACCCACAATTAGTGTAAGAATAATGTAAGCGAAATCATATAAAAATATGACCGGAGACATAATATCTATTTGAGTGAGGCACATATGATTTCTTTGTTTTTTTATAGGCATTTTGGGTCTTCCGATGAAATTGATGAGCATGGATGGAGTCGATGGACATATGTAGAGACATCGACCTTGTTGTACCCCATTTATCTAAAAAATGCCCTAGAAACTGGACTAAAAAAACAGGAAGCTCTAATCTAATTTTCTTTTTCTTAATAATACCCCCACTTAGTTTTACACATCATCTACACCAATTTATGTGGCTCACATGGACGATTCAAAGATTATTTTTTAAAAAGTTTGTTACTATTGATAGCACAAATTTGGAGTTGAATCCCACTTGCATTGAATAGATCTAGAAAAATTTGGAGTATTCTACGTAATCCAAGATCATTCAAGTACTTCCTATCGTCAATTAGTGGTCAACTAGTTCTCAAACCTAGTTTACACATAATAATAATATTGGTACATTGCACACTTTTTTGCATTCTCCTTGAGCTATAAACATCTTTACAATTTTAAATTGGTTTCATATCGACTCCAAATTAGCCAATTGAAGCCATATTCAAAGAGGTTGAATGCCTATTTTGGATTTATTCCGAAGTTGTCATCCACTTTATTTCTTTATGTTTTGTGTTTCACCCACTTGATTTTTGCACTCCAGTTACACATGTTATTAGAGTCCGTGTGGTGTGATTCAAGGGATATTTTTTTTTGTAAGGATGATTTTATTATGATGTAGATCAAAATAAGCCAATAGATTATCTATACGGGTTCCACAAACAGGTGTAAATTGGTTATAGTAAAAAGTGGGGTGGGGTAAAGAAAACTTACAAAATTGACCATATCTTTTTTTTGATCCAGAAAAGGAGACTCTATTAACTTGGATAGTTTAAGTACATATCAGGCTTTACATATATATTTCCCAGGAAGTCTGGGATTATTTTCTAAGTACTTGAAAGTTTGTATATACGAGCATGTTTAGCAATAGAGTCTGCATACATGTTATAGGATCTGGATATATATATATATATGTACAATCAAAGATACCAAAATTAAGTTTCGTAAGATCATTTAGTTGGCTTGAAACTCGCCAGTCTAGATCATCATAAGCTTGAGTAAAACCATTAAGAGCTTGGATTAGACTTTGGCAGTCGTTGAAGATGAGAGTATGGGCTGTAGAGAGAGAGTTCACCCATATGATTCCAAAACGATGGCTTTGCATTCAACATCAGCTACTCAAATTGCGGTGCCATTCCATGATCTTGCTTCCACATAATCTCCCGAGGATGAGAAAAGGATCATGCCAATACCACAAGAATGATCAATTTCAGAGAAAGAGGCATCCACAAATAATAAATATTCAATATTAGAGTTTTCTTGACTGATGTGGCTTTGGAAAGGGGTATAGCAGGTAGATTTGGTTTGGCTGAAGATAGAAGTTGTGGGATTTGTTTTTGTATATCTTTAATTAGGGTTAGAGGATTAGGAGTGATATTATTAAAAATAACTTGACAACGATATTTCCATATTAACCAACATATGGACGCTATTGCTTCAGACCAAAAGTAGTTTTGAGGGTGGGGATGAGAAATAGCATACCAAGAATCAAACCAATCAATGATGTTATTAACAACACTAATCATAACTAGATGGTAAGAGAGAGCAAACTAAATTGAAGTGGTAAAAAGACATTGAAGAAATAAATGTAAATTAGTTTCACTATGTTGTTTACAAAGAAGACAAATATCAGAAATATTATCCATATAAAAAGCTAATTTTGTATTAAGGGTAAGAGTGTTAGATAGAAGTTTTCAAATAAAAAGTTTAACTCTAGGACCTTTTTCCAAATATGTTGATTAGGAATATGGTGGTTGTTAGGATTAATTAAATAAGCATAAGCTGATTTTACCGAAAAAATCCCATTCTTTGTGTAAATTATTTTCTCCTTCATCAAGAAGGTAAATAGATGAGATTAAAGAAGCAGTAACAGGAATAAATAAGTTGTTAAGAATTTCTATAGTCTAGGAATGAGAATTGATATCTAAAAGTTGATCAACTATTTTATAAGAAATAATATGATCAGGAATAGAAGGAGGTTCAAGTTTGCTTATTACAGGAATCCAATTGTCAGACCAGTATAAATAGCTTTTTTAGGATTATTTTTATTCCACCAAAAGTCTTTTTGTATCTTATTGATATGGTTTATAGTTTTAACAGGGAAATCAAGACACATCATCTGAAAAGCAGGATAAGCACCGAGGACGGATTGAATGAGAGTAGTTCTACCAGCTTGTGAAAGAACTTTAGCCTTCCAACCTTTAACTTTGTAATAGAACTTATTTAATAACAGTTTAAAATTCTGAGATTTTGATCTGTGAAAGAATAAAGGTGTGCCTAAATATTTATCAGTCTTAGAGATATGCCCAACATGTAAATTTCTAACTAAAAGCCTGCAAAATCTAGAAGGGAGGTTAGGACTGAAATAAATATAAGAACACAAGAGAAGATATTTCTTATTCTCCTTAATTCGTAGGAGAGGGTGAGTATTCTATTTATACTAAAGTATAGATACAGTTACAATTAAAGTAAAATACAAACATCAAGAAGATAAGATACACAGCTCAGAGATTAAGATCTCGATAATCACAATTATCCCATGTGCGCATATCAGGTAGGTATAACCAAATCTTGTGTATCCTTATCTCTTATGTTGATACGCCCCCTCAAGATCAACGGTCTGGGTAAGACGTTGAGCTTGCTCCGAAGAAGAACAAACCGTGGAGTAGACAACCCCTTTGTGAATATATCAGCAATCTGATCATGAGTAGAGATGATTTTGACGAGCAATTGTTTCCGCTTAACCATCTCCCGAACAAAGTGAAAATCAATTTCCACGTGCTTAGTGCGAGCATGAAATACCGGATTAGCTGTCAAGTAAGTAGCACCAATGTTATCACACCAAAGAGTTGGAGGACTAGAAAACGTGACACCCAGCTCACGAAATAACGAAACTAACCAAACAACTTCAGTTGCAGCACAAGCAAGAGCACGATACTCAGACTCAGTGCTAGATTTGGCAACCGTCTTTTGTTTCTTTGAGCTCCAGGAAATAAGATTATTGCCCAAATAGATGGCATAGCCACCAGTAGAACGGCGTTTATCTAAGCAGCCACCCCAATCAGCATCCGAAAAGGCTGAAAGCAAGGGAGGAGAGTGCCGATAAAACTGAAGTCCATATGAAACTGTATCTTTTAAATACCGTAGAATCCGTTTCACAAGTTGCCAATGGTCCATTGTAGGACGCTGCATGTACTGACAAGCTCGATTTACGGCAAAAGAAATGTCGGGGCGAGTGAGAGTCAAATACTGCAAAGCCCCAACGATACTGCGATACAAAGTAACATCTTGAAACAATTCACCAGATTCCTTAGACAACCGAGTGGAAGCAGCAATAGGCGAAGAAATGGGTTTGGAGTCTGCCATCTTTGCACGATTTAATAGATCTAAAGTATACTTTTGTTGGGATAACAACAAACCAGATGAATTAGAAGTAGTCTCTATGCCCAAAAAATAGTTAAGAGCACCTAGATCCTTAAGAGCAAATTCAGTACTAATTAACTCAATGATCTGTTGAATCATCATAGAATTATCCCCTGTGATCAAAATGTCATCAACATAAACTAATAAATATATGACCACAGTACTATGTCGATAGATAAAAAGAGATGGATCTGTTTTAGAACCTTCAAAACCAATCGTGAGAAGATAGGCACTTAATCTATTAAACCAGGCCCGTGGTGATTGTTTAAGACCATAAATGGACTTCACCAATCTACACACATGATCAGGATGGGCTGAGTCCTCAAACCCTGGCGGCTGACTCATATACACCACATCATCCAAAACACCATTTAAGAAGGCGTTATTGACGTCTAGTTGACGTAACGTCCATTGATTAGAGACAGCTAATGAAATAATCGCCCGAAGTGTAGTAAACTTGACCACAGGACTAAATGTATCACTGTAATCAAGACCATACTGCTGATTAAAATCCTTCGCGACAAGCCTCGCCTTGTAACGAGCAATAGATCCATTTGCGTGACGCTTCAATGTAAAGACCCACTTACAACCAAGAACATTCATCCCTTGTTGGCGTGGAACTAAGACCCATGTCCCTTGCTGTATTAGAGCATTGAGCTCGGTAGTCATGGCTTGACGCCAATCAGAAGATTTAATAGCCTTAGAAACACACGTAGGAACTTCTATAGATATCGGAGCAATAGTAGTGGATAAAGCCAGAGGATAACGACTACTGTGGAAGACCTTTTTCTTGAAAATGCCGGACTTAGAACGTGTATGCATCCCAGCAGGAGGAGGGGTTGATTGCATCGGCAACGGATCATCCGGGACAACCACATGTGGAGGATCAGTAATGACGGGCGGATCGGGTGCAAGAGAAGTAACTGGTGAAGAAGCCGGCAGAACCAAGGTAGGTGCTGATGTGGGCAGCGGTTGTGGTAGGGAGGCAGGTGTAGGAGGTGGCGGTTGTAATGATGGCAAAACCACAAACCTATCTGTTGGTGAAGAGGGAGAAATAATATCCCTTTGCTCTGCAAAGGGAAACACACATTCATTAAATATAACATGGCGAGCAATGATAACACGATTCGTTATTGGATCGAGGCATTTATACCCATGATGACGAAAACTGTAGCCAAGAAATATGCACCGGACAGATCGAAAATCCATTTTATGGCGGTTATAAGGGCGAGTATATGGATAACACTCACAACCAAATACCCTTAAGAATTTGTAATCTGGTGAAACCCCATAGAGAACCTCAAGAGATGATCGATTTTGTAAGATTGGGGTAGGAAGCCGATTAATTAAATATACCGCAGCCTCAAAAGCATGATGCCAATAAGTATGAGGAACGCGGCCATGAGCAAGAAGTGTCAACCCTGTTTCCACCACATGACGATGCCGACGTTCAACGACACCGTTCTGTTCATGGGTGTGAGGGCAGGTCACACGATGTGTAATGCCAAAACTTTCAAAATATCGATTCAATTTCTGGTACTCACCTCCCCAATCAGATTGTACCGATTTGATTTTCCTCTCAAATGCATTCTCGACTAGTAATTTAAACTTCTCAAAAACACCACAAGCATCGGATTTCAACACAATCGGAAAAATCCATAGAAATTTGGAATAATCATCAACGAAAAGAACAAAATATCGATAACCATCTACAGATGCAACCGGCGAGGGTCCCCATAAGTCAGTAAAAATTAAATCAAGTGGTGCATTAGAAATAGTATGTGTCATCGACAACGGAAAACGATGACTTTTTCCTAACTGACAAGATCCACAAAGTCCAGATCGTTTCAAACTACTAACAGGAAGCTGAAATTTATTTAAAACAAATCTAACAATCCGATCCGCTGGATGGCCAAGGCGAGAATGCCAAACATCGGTCGAACCTTTCTCTCCTACACCAACGAACATCTCCCGGTCTTTATTCATCCTACCAACAGGGACTGGGAGATGATAGAGTCCATCCTTACTCTCCCCTTGCATTAGAACTTTCCCCGTGCACCGATCCTTTATAAAAAAGACATCATGATAGAATTCAAAATAAACATCATTATCCTGGCAAAATTGGTGAACGGATAACAAATTCTTTTGAATAGAAGGAACCCGTAATATATTAGTCAACTTAAAAGTATGAGTAGGATAACGAAAAACAGAGGTTCCAATATGAGTTATAGGCAAACCTGTTCCATTTCCAACCTTGACCACATCAGTACCAGAATAACCCGATTGAACATTCATATTACCCAGATCAGCGGTGACATGATGCGTAGCCCCGGAATCAGGAAACCAGGATTGATAGGAGTCCTGAGCATTATGTGCGGCAAACATAGCAGTAGCAGCATCATGAGGAGAAACGGGTCCAGAATAACGAAGATTACACTCAAGAGCGGAATGTCCCATACGATGACAGATCTGACACGGAAAAGAGACTGGTGGAGGAGGAGGATGAGGCGCCCCCTGAGAAACACCATAACCAATAGAGTGATAATATTGAGGGGGACCAGGATATCGTTGTGGATAGAACTGATTACCCTGATATCGACCCTTGCCCTTAAACTTACCACGCCCTTTATTGTACGGGCGAGAAGAGAACTGTGGCGAATTAGAGGACGGAGGTGGAGAAGGACGTGCAGGTTGTTGAGTGGCAACATTTGCAGCAGGAATAATAGCCGCCACATCACGAGCAAGGCGGATCTCATGGGCAAGAAGATAACCTTGGAGATCTGGAAAGGTAACTGGTGTAGGCCGAGTAGTAATCGAAGTCACCAAAGAATCGTAATCTGGGCCAAGACCACCCATAACATAAAGAACCAAATCATAGTCAGAGAGAGGACGAGAGGCCGCAGCCAAGCAATCAGCAATGGTTTTCATCTTAGTGAGATACTCCATAACAGAAGAAGACCCCTTCTTCGTCTGATGAAGTTGGAGATGAAGCTGCATAACACGAGCTTCAGAAGGTGATGCGAGAGAACGCGCCAAACGAGACCAAGCATCACGAGAAGTCTGAGCACCTACGATCTGAGCATGGATCCCTTCAGTAAGAGAAGAATATATACTACTCAAGATCAACTGATCTTGCTTTTGCCATGCATGATACGCAGGATTCACAGGGACGGTTCCATCAGAAGACTTCTCAGCAGTGGATAAATGACGTGGAGGACATGGAGTAGAGCCATCCACGTATCCAAATAAATCATTACCTCGCAAGTAAGCTGAAAAATGAGAATGCCAGAGTAGGTAATTCTCCGAGGTAAGTTTCACAGTCGTAACAGAGGGAGTAGAAGACGCCATGAAGACGCACCTAAACTACTGATACCATATAAGAACACAAGAGAAGATATTTCTTATTCTCCTTAATTCGTAGGAGAGGGTGAGTATTCTATTTATACTAAAGTATAGATACAGTTACAATTAAAGTAAAATACAAACATCAAGAAGATAAGATACACAGCTCAGAGATTAAGATCTCGATAATCACAATTATCCCATGTGCGCATATCAGGTAGGTATAACCAAATCTTGTGTATCCTTATCTCTTGTGTTGATAATAAACACCAGATTTTTGAAGATTTATTGTTTGACCAGAAGAGGCACAAAAATTATGCAAAATATCAACTAAAGTATGCACTTCTTTAAGATTAGCACGGGCGAATAAGAAACAATCATCAGCAAAAAATAGGTGAGATATCGTAGGACTAGATCTAGCTACTTTGATACCATAAATATTATTGCTAGTTTCAGCTTTAATAAGAAGTCTAGAAAGAGCTTATTTACATAAAATAAAGAGATAAGGGGATAATGGATTTCCTTATCTAGTACCTCTAGAAGGCATGAAGGGATTACAAGGAGATCCATTTAAAAGTATAGAGTATTGCACAATAGAAATATATTGTTTGATAAGATCACACCAATGTTCATTAAAACCAAGCTTTCGGAAGATAGATATAAGAAAATTCCATTCAATTCTATCAAAAGCTTTAGATAGATCAAGTTTAAGAGCTAATAATCCATGTTTACCTTTTTTTGATTTCATAATATGCAAAATTTCATGAGCAACTATTATATTATCAGTAATTTGTCTATTTGGAACAAAAGTAGTTTGAGAAGGGGATATAATTTTATCAAATAAAGGCTTAAGACGGTTAGCAAGAATTTTAGATATAACTTTATAAATAACATTACAAAGACTTATAGGTCTGCAATCAGAGGGGGTTTTAGGATTAAGACATTTAAGGATAAGAGTGATGTAAGTCCTATTCATCTCTTTAAGAATATATATATATTTTTTTAAAAAATTTTTGGACCATAGTGATGAGATCAGGATTGACCATATCTCAAGAAATTAAATTACATAATACTAGTTTGTGTGGCTCATGTACAAATTGACTGAGTTTTCTGCCACCTTCTAAAATATGTTCCACACACCTGGCAAAACATCACTCAACCATCAAATCTAATCTTAATTCGATCACCAATTAAATGGGTAAGGGTTAGCGTTGACCTTTTTCGACCTGTGGTTAGACGGGTTAACCTGCCTAATTAACCCGCATATCATCCGCCAAACCTGTGAATTATATATTTTCTATAAAAATTAGACGTTAGTTAAGTCTTTAATAAATGACTTTTAAGTTTTAGTTAATGACTTCATCTTTTATAATTGTTAGATTTAAAATTTTATCTTTAATTAATGATTTTTTAAGTTTAAAACGTTAATTATGATTTAGTTAGTGACTTTCAGATTTTTTAGGTTTTAATCAGGGTTAATCCTCAAATCTGCGAAGGTCAACCCACTTATTATTAGGGTTTTAAAAACTGACCCGTTTAATAAACAAGTTAGAGTTAGGGTTGACTAATTTGACCCACCAACCAGCCTATGGTTGACCATAATCCTAACTCATTCCCAAGTTTAGTTCCACCCACTTTATTTTTACACTCCACTTACACCTACATATGAATCTCAGTTGGATATGATCCAAGTACAATTTGTACGGACAATTTGCTCATTATTTGACCCCTAGAGATTGATATATATGAGATGTAAGTGTAGTGTTAATAATGCCACCTTCGTTGTCCTATTTAACTCTCTTCTTATTCACACTTCATTTACATCAGTCTGTGGGGCCCACGTGGAGATGATCCCAAGCTTGATTATTTAAGAATATTTTAAAATATCCTATTAATAAAAATAAGAGAGATCGTCCAAAAAATTCAATTTGAGTTTATTTCAGTCCATCTAGTCTACCAAATAATATTTGAGTCTACTTAGCTCACAAATAAAGTTTGGGAATTTTGGCCTGTAGTCCCTCTCCACTAATGATATTAGGGGTTGGTCCTCGCTTTTTTGAAACAGCTGATTTGAGTCCCTTTTTGGATGGAAATCGTTATTCGTCCATTTTTTTATGCACGTTTGTAACATACGTGTATTTTTTTGACATAAATACCCTCACATTTTTGTTTCATGAGTTACTTATGAATTTTCTTATCAGAATACCCATTTTACCTTTGAATGGCAATAATCCCTCCACTCATCCAACGTTCATATCCACCAAGAATAAAACCGTTTGGTAATGGTCAAATCTTCTTCTCCAACAACTCATTAGGGTTTGTATAAATTGTTGGGGTTATGCCCTAAAAATAATATGTTTGACATCTATGGTTACTTGGTTTATCATTAATTTAATTTATCATATTTAACATGCATGGTGAGATTATTATTTTCGATGAATTATTCATATATAAGTGTTATATATGGAGAGAGATATAATTCATTGGTGAATGTTTTTGTTCGTGGTCTAGATAACTACAGGTTATTGGGAAGGCTATAATATACTAAAGTCTATCACGTAAGTGATGTGATGTATCTCCATCACAGAAATAGAGACTTCTAGACTTGTATATTGATGTATTTCGAATACATCGAACTGGATCATCGAAAAATACTTTATATTTTATGTCAGTATATTTAAAGTATTTTTACACTACTTTAGGTAAAAGTTCTTAATCCTGANATGAAAGCGCTCTTATACACGCGGAAACATGATATATGGATAAATGCATTCATTATAGCTATTTTAAAATGGATCAGCAGATGTATGAAATGGAAACTCAATGTATATCTATATGTATGTAGATATCCATAGTGGGATCATATGAAGCTGATGCTTTTCTATTTAACCAATTCGATGAATTACTCCTAATGGTTCACATCATAATAGTGCTAGTTGATGAGAGTTACTTCGGGAACAAAAAAAGTAAAGTCAAATTCATTTGGGTTATTCTCTCAATTCCAATAAAATGAAACTGGATCTAGTATGAACTGGCGATCAGAACGTATATGGATAGAACTTATAACGGGGTCTCGAAAAACAAGTAATTTCTGCTGGGCCTGTATCCTTCTTTTAGGTTCACTAGGATTTTTATTGGTTGGAACTTCTAGTTATCTTGGTAGGAATCTGATATCCTTATTCCCGTCTCAGCAAATCCTTTTTTTTCCACAAGGGATCGTGATGTCTTTCTATGGGATCGCAGGTCTGTTCATTAGCTCCTATTTGTGGTGCACAATTTCGTGGAATGTAGGTAGTGGTTATGACCGATTCGATAGAAAAGAAGGAATAGTGTGTATTTTTCGTTGGGGATTTCCTGGAATAAATCGTCGTATCTTCCTTCGATTCCTTATGAGAGATGTCCAGTCGATTAGAATAGAAATTAAAGAGGGTCTTTTTCCTCGTCGTGTCCTTTATATGGAAATCAGAGGCCAGGGAGCCATTCCCTTGACTCGTACTGATGAGAATTTGACTCCACGAGAAATTGAACAAAAAGCTGCTGAATTGGCCTATTTCTTGCGCGTACCCATTGAAGTATTTTGAAATGAACTGCATGCTTTATTAGCATTGTGGAAGGAACTAAGGAATCTTCTTTTTTATAGAACTTAACTAAATCTTTTTCAGAACGCTCATTCGATCGAGCAAAAGTAGATGTATATGGAACAACCAGAAAACGAAGTGATTTTTGTCCACCAAAACTTTTTTTTATGCGTATGGAAATAAACTCAATTCTTTCATACTAGTAACAAGTCTAATAAGTATGGATTCATCACATATCTCAGAACATTTCAGAATACAGAATTCGTCTTTTTTTGGGGTCCCATATTTTATTTGGAATTGATATGTTAGGTAGAGATGGATCCTATATTGTAAATTACCCCTCTTTTCTTTTATCAATCGATGTTTCTTTTTATCCGTTCTTTTCCTGCTTGATGATCAAATGATTGGAGCTCTTATAACTATAACATTCAATTTCTCTCGGGTTTTGCCACTCGTTTTTGATTTCATCATCACATCAATATTTTTCATAAATTTCCCTCAATTATTCCTGGGCTGTGGGTAACCAGCGAAACTTTTCGAAATAATTGATCTAAGGGGGTTCTTTCGTCTCGAAATCCGAGTAATATTAATTACTCGAGGCGGCTCTTTCGGGCATTCATCGAAAGTATGCAATTGTTTCGAATTTGACCAATTGAGAGATCTGGAAACAATATTTTTTTATTTCTTCGTTTGACGCGAACCCTTATTCTAATTCTATTTCTATATTCTTTCTCGATCCAAGGACTAACCAATTAATTACAAATAAAAAAGGGGGAGTAGATCCATAGGTTCGATACCTTGTTATAGAACTCATGCTTCATAGAAATATCAGATCGGATAGAGTCGACGAATGAGGTGGTTTCATTAGCAATTCACAGATTCAAAATGCCACAAAAGAAAGCATTCACTACCCTCCCATATCTTGCATCTATAGTATTTTTGCCCTGGTGGATCTCTCTCTCATTTAATAAAAGTCTGGAATCTTGGGTTACAAATTGGTGGAATACTAGGCAATCCGAAACTTTTTTGAATGATATTCAAGAAAAGAATGTTCTAGAAAAATTCATAGAATTAGAGGAACTATTCCTTTTGGACGAAATGATAAAGGAGTACCCGGAGACACATATACAAAAGCTTCGTATAGGAATCCACAAAGAAACGATACAATTGGTCAAGATGCACAATGAGGGTTATATCCATAGCATTTTGCACTTCTCGACAAATATAATCTGTTTCGCTATTCTAAGTGGTTATTCTATTTTGGGTAATGAAGAACTTGTCATTCTTAATTCTTGGGTTCAGGAATTTCTCTATAACTTAAGTGACACAATAAAAGCTTTTTCTATTCTTTTATTAACTGATTTATGTATCGGATTCCACTCGCCCCACGGTTGGGAACTAATGATTGGCTCTGTCTCCAAAGATTTTGGATTTGATCATAACGATCAAATTATATCTGGTCTTGTTTCCACTTTTCCAGTCATTCTAGATACAATTTTGAAATATTGGATCTTCCGTTATTTAAATCGCGTATCTCCGTCACTTGTAGTGATTTATCATTCAATGAATGACTAAAGACTGATTTGATCCACCGATATTAATACAATCATAATGTTTGTTACTTTGTACATAAACAAACCATTAAAAATCTTACTCACTTTTTATATTTCTACCCATCCAGGGGATTCTTCCTGTATTCCAGTAAAATTATTCCAGTACAATAGCAGAATCATGGATAAGGAACTATACTAGCAACCTACCTAATTTATTGTAGAAATTTTCGAGATCAATGATTGGACCATGCAAAATAGAAATACCTTTTCCTGGATAAAGGAACATATGTAGATTATAATTGTTTTGTTTTGCAAACAATGAGGTCAATCGACGAAAACGTGATCCAATATTTTGAGTAAAATGGATAACTGTGATCTCATAGTAGGATTATAATATTCAACATAGAATCCACTTCAGAGATATTCACTTAAGTCAATGCATGGAATATTACTATTCTAAACTCGCCAGTGATCTTCTAAAATGTTTAAAAAATTATTAGAATAAATATTGTATTAATGCATTTGATGGTTAAGGGTAAATAAGTAATCACCCTAATGGTGCTGACTTGTAAATGTTACAAAACTAGAGGGTTTTTACGAATATCCAGAAATTGTGGAGGAACTATTTTACAAGTCCTTGGTGGACCAACTTGTAATTATTATTTTAGTTCCTAATTTTATAAGAGTTATAAAAGAATTAGGAAACTAAAATAATAAACTAAATTTTAGTGGGACCCAGTTTAGATCTAATTAGGAGTTGTAGTAGGGTTAGGTTGGCCTCCCTTATATATATACATAAGGGAGGGACGATTTTTGGATGCCCACCTATAGCGAAAATCGTTGGCTCCTCCCTCTCCCTTTCCATTAATCCTAATTACTTCTAAACATCTAAAAACTCTAGCCTCCATTGATACACAAATTATGGTTTAGTTTTGAGGAAGAAGGAGAACCAATATTGAAGATCCATTCCAGTGGATTGAAGCAGAAAAAAGAAAACTTCTACATAGTGTCTTCATCAATCACGCTTCAAAGGTAACAATTCCTCCAACCTTCTTAAGATTCCTAACAACGATTAAGAAATACATGGGGATCTAGGAAATAGTTTTAAACTAATTTAATTCCGCTGCCAGTTTAAATTTTTTTTTAAAAAAAACTTAGAATCCCTATCAGTGGTATCAGAGCCTAGCTTAATCTGTTGTTAGGATCTTTTAATTGTGTAGGATCATGGATCGATTAATTAATCTTAATATTGATTTATGTGAATGTGTAATTGAATCTAGTTATTTATTTATTTATGAGGCATGTCAAAGGGCAAGAAAAATTGGTTTCTTGGTTTCCCTGCCTATTTAAATTTATTATATTAGATTTGATGTACACCCTACACAAGGGTATCGGTTGGATGTAATGTTCTTTATTATTTGATGGAGATCAAAGGAGAAGAAGATGTGGAAGATGGAGGTGCATGGATCGTTGGGTTCTAGGAACCCTAGAATTTTAGGGTTTTTATTTTATGTTGATAATCTAAACCTAAAAGGCTCCAGCATTGATAAGTCTATATTAGTTTTGGAATCAATCTAAGAAACCAATAAAGAAATATCAATTGGTTTTAATCCATGATCTATATTTTATGTTAATAATTTAATTTTGATTGTTGTTAGTTTAGAATTAAATTTGCATGTTATTCTTTAATTAGAAATAAGCACCAAATTGAGTTCCAGGATCTTGGTTAAAAGGGTTGATAACCAAAATAGGTCTGTTCCTTATTTTGATGGAAACCTTTTCCTTATTTGGATAAGAGACCTTTTTTTTAAATAATTCATTATTTCTAGAAACAAAAGCTTTCCCAGAACTATAGATTATTAATTTTGTTAGTAATAAGGTTTCTAAAATTGTTTTAGAAATCACCTGCTAATTTTTTGAAAAAGGCCAAAAATTGTTTTGATAGTCGTATTTTGAAAAGGATCAAAATAGGTTTTATTTTAGAAAACTAAAATTAAATTTTGGTGAAGGAAATATGGTATGGGCTTAAGGGAGAACGTGGGTTAAAGGGTCAAAAGGGATGTTTGTTTAAGGATTTAAATGGGCTTGGTCAGACCAAGCCCACTTAAAGTTTAATTTTAAAAACAAACAAAACAGGACATGGGTCCTGTCGAGGCTAAGCTCGGGTTCGTCCTGGTGGGCTTGGCACTTGACAGGCCCATATCCAGGACGGTAGGGTTAGGGTAGCGGGTTGGTCAACCCACCTGACTTGACTCGCCGACCCGTCAACCCGACCCGCCAACCCGACCCGCCGGCCCTACCCACCAGTCAGATCTGACTCAGGCAAGTTAGACTGTCTGACTCGCCTGAGTCAACTGACTCAATTGGATTGGTTTGGTTCGGACCAAACCAAGCTGATCCGAACCAAACCGGATCCGAATCGGACCGGTCCAAACCCGTTTTTGGGTATTTTTTGAAGAAAATTTTTTGGAAAATTTTGGTTGGTTGGTAGTGGGTCCTACATGGGTCCAAACACGTGGTTATAGATTATGAGATGACTTAGAAATTATTAAAAATGTGATTTTTTTTAATTTTCAAGTGGTTTTAAAAGGGATTGTGCTTAATATATGCTTATTATTATTCTAAGTACTAACTTGGGCTTATTTTTTGAAATCAAGGGACACAAAATCGATCATTATTAAATTATTAATTAATTAATTTTGTGTATTATCTTTTGATGCATGTGATGTATGTAAAATAAAGTACACGCTTATACAAAAATCCCTCTTTTAAGAAATTGAGTGGGAAAGGGATTTAATCAATATGGATTTAATCCCATAGCCTTCCACAATCAGTCTATGGATAAATTTAGGCGTGCTAATGCCCCAAGGAATAGCACGTACTAATGGTTATCAGCATAGATTGCTTATAGAGCTAAGGTTTAAACTAGGTAATTTGCACAGATTTCCCAAAGGAAACTTTTCTTATTAATCTAGCATTTTAAACCAAGACTATGGATCACACTCAACTGAGAAACGAAAGACAATGCTTCCCCAAGGAACGTGTGTCTCTCATTTCATCAGAGGCTACACAAATTGGATGTCGATCTAATTAGGCATGAGATGACCGAAAAATTAAATCGATGGAATTGGGAATTCCACCTAATCCAGGTATGAGTTCAGATGTCCCCAAGGAATAATGAACGCATACGGTTGATTAGGAATCTGGTGTTTATTATAATATGAGGGTATTATAATAAATAAAAGTTAAAATTATTTATCATTATATCTCACCATTTAATATGTTATACATGTTAAATAGATGTCTGCATTCTCTCCATTCTCAATCATCCTGAAAGAAAACTAGTTGACCGGACCTAATTATGTTGATTGGAAAGAAACCTTAACATTGTACTCATCGCTCAAGACTACAAGTTCATTCTTGATGAAGAATGTCTTGCTCTTCCTGGTCCTGACACCCCCCAAGAGGAACAAGAACGATATCATAAATGGATAAAGACAAATGATATGGCAAAATGCTATATCATGGCATCCTTGTTCAATGTCCTTCAGCAGCAGTATGAGAGTGTGCCTTATGCTGCTGATATCATTCGAGAGCTGAAAGAGATGTTTGCACATCACAGTCACCCTGCTGAGCAGATTGGCGACAAGGAAGCTGTATAACACTAGAATGGCAGAGGGTACACCAGTTTGTGATCATGTTCTAACCATGATGGGCTTGTTCAATGAACTGGAAACCCTTGGAACCACATTCAAACAGTCTTATAAGAAGGATGTCATTCTTGCTTCTCTTCCGTCTTCTTTTACATAGTTCAAGATGACCTATAATATGAACAAAATGACATCTACTCTTCCAGAATTGATGAATCAGTTGACTGTGGTGGAAGGGATCATGAAAGGACAAAAGACTGGAAGTGTTAATATAGCAGAGGGTTCTTCTGAACGTAATCCTAAGGGCAATAAGTCCAAGAAGAAGAACAAGAAAACATCTCATACAGCCAAACCTCAAGGGATATCCAAGGACAAAGGAAATGCAAAGCCTAAAGGAAAGTGTTTCCATTGTAAAAAGAAAAGACATTGGAAGAAAAACTGCAGGGAATACCTAGCAAAGAAGAACGCTTCAGGTAATTTTGAATCATTAGTTGTGGAGGCAAATGTTGCCACTAATGCACCAGACACCTGGTGCATTGATTCTAGAGCCACTAATCATATATGCAATTCCTTGCAGGGGTTCTAGATAACTAGACAACTAAATGATGGAGAAATATGCCTAAGCCTTGGAATGGAGGCAAGAGTTGCAGTCGTTGCTGTTGGACACGTTCGACTTCTTTCTAGTTATTATGATAGTGACAATAATACATTATTAAGGATTGTCTTTATGTGCCGGATATTAGGCAGAATTTAATTTATGTTTCTTGTCTTGTTAGAGATGGTTTGAAAGTAGAATTTGATTCCACTAAAGTTTTAATAACTAAAAGTAGTTTAGTTATTATATCTGGCATGTTGGTAGATGGTTTGTATCTTATTTCTCCTATCATTCCCTCTGTTTACCATAAAGAATTGAACACATCAAATTCCTCTATGAAAAGAAAATCACCTTCACCTAATTTTACATATTTGTGGCATCTAAGGCTTGGACATATTAATCTGAAAAGGATCCAAAGATTGGTTCAAGATGGGCCTTTAAGCTCCTTGGAAGTTGAACCATGGTCTTTTTGTGAATCCTGTTTAGAAGGTAAGATGACCAAGAGAGCCTTCTCTGGGAAAGGCATTAGAGCCAATGATTTATTGGAATTAGTTCACACAGACGTATGCGGTCCAATGAATATACAGGCAAGAGGTGGCTATGAGTACTTCATCACCTTTACTGATGACTACTCAAGGTAAGGCTACGTCTACCTAATGCAACATAAGTCTGAATCCTTTGAAAAGTTCAAAGAATTTAAGACTGAAGTGGAAAACCAAACGGGTAAAAGAGTGAAAGCTTTTCGATCTGATCGAGGTGGTGAGTATCTCTCAAATCTATTTGAAGCATACTTAACAGAGGATAGTATCCTAATTGACTGCACCAGGTACTCCCCAATAGAATGGTGTTGCAGAGAGAAAGAATAGGACCCTATTAGAAATGGTAAGGTCTATGATGAGTTACAGTTCCTTGCCCTTATCCTTTTGGGGATATGCCCTAGAAACTGCGGCATATCTTTTGAATTTGGCACCTAGCAAGGCAGTTCCTACAATACCCAGAGAGCTGTGGACTGGACGTAAACATAGTTTACAACATCTTCACATCTGGAGGTGTCCGGTACATGTGCTGAAAGGAAAGTCTAGCAAGCTAGAGTCAAAATCAGAGGTTAGCATATTTGTAGGGTATCCAAAGGGAACTCGTGGTTATCAATTTTATAATCCTAGAGAACAGAAAGTGTTTGTTAGTACAAATGCGGTCTTTCGCGAGGAGGAATATATATTGAACTACAAACCACAGAGTAAGATTGTGCTTGAAGAATTATTGGATGCTTTGACAGTGGGAGTAAGACATACACCTAGTTTACATCTCGTGAACAAGCAAGTGTATAGTCATTCTACATCTTTGCCATTCATAATTCCTCATCTCACTTCATCTTCATCTAGACAAATGATCAGAGATGCATCTGAAGCCCCGGAATCATCAAGAGCTGGGCACACAAATGTGCAGGAATTTTGGAACCAAACATTACCAGAGGTTGAAGAAATACCATATGTTCTGCATGATCCTCCAGCAATGCAAGAAAAAATAGATATAGATCAACCAGAACCACCAGTTCAAGTTGATCCACCTTTTCAACCTGAGCAGCCAGAACCACTGGCTGCACCTGTACCACCATTGCTTCGGCGTAATGAGAGAGCAAAAAGATTGCCAGCTAAGTATGCTAAATACATACTACTGGGAGAATCTTTTGAATTAGTCCCTGATAGTCAGGATACTGAGCCCTCTAACTATGATGAAGCAATGAATGATGCATATTCGAGATTATGGTTGGATGCTATGAAAGCTGAGATGGAATCCATGTATTCCAATCAAGTCTGGGAACTTGTAAACCCATCACCCGATATTAAACCTATTGGGTGTAAGTGGAATTATAAGAAGAAGAGAGGACCTGATGGAAAGGTTGAAACCTACAAAGCAAGACTAATAGCGAAAAGGTTTACTCAGAAAGAGGGAATCGACTATGATGAAACCTTTCCGCCAGTAGCTATGCTTAAATCCATTAGGATACTTTTTTCAATTGCAGCTCATTATGACTATGAGATTTGGCAAATGGATGTCAAGACAGCCTTTCTCAATGGCAATCTTGAAGAGGTCATTTACATGGTCCATCCAGATGCTTTTGTAGCAGACAACCAGGGGCATATGGTATACAAATTACGAAGGTCAATATATGGACTGAAGCAAGCTTCTCGAAGTTAGAACATCAGATTTGATCAGGCAATCAAATCTATTAATTTTGATCAACACCCTGATGAACCAATGGTAATGTGGTGATTTTTCTAGTCTTGTATATGGATGATATCCTACTCATTGGGAATGATGTAGGAGCACTATCATCAGTTAAAATTTGGTTGTCTAATCATTTCAGCATGAAAGATTTGGGAGAAGCCAGCTACATTCTAGGTATAAAACTTCTGAGAAATCGGAAATCTAGAATGTTAGGCCTATCTCAAATCACTTATATAGATAAAATACTGGAAAGGTTCTTAATGCAAGATTCTGTCAAGGGATTCTTGCCATACAGACATGGCATTTCTCTTTCGAAGGATCAATGTCCAAAGACTCCTGAAGAGAAGGAAGACATGGAAAAGGTTCCCTATGCATCAGCAGTGGGAAGCCTCATGTATGCTGTGTACCTGACCAGATATTTGTTTTGCTGCAGGTATGGTTAATCGGTACCAATCCAGTCTGGGACGTATACATTGGATAGCCGTAATGCATATATTAAAGTACTTGCGAAGGAATAAGAATTATATGCTAGTATACGGAGGAACAGACCTAGTTCCAGCCGGTTATGCAGATTCTGACTTTCAGTCATATGTTGACGAGAGGAAGTCAACTTCAGGATATGTTTTCACGCTTGGTGGTGGAGCTATCAGCTGGAGGAGCATCAAACAGAAATGCATTACTGATTCTACCACGGAAGCTGAATATGTAGCTATTAATGAAGCAGCTAAGGAAGCATTATGGCTCAAGAAATTTCTAGGAGATCTGATAGTTGTTCCAGAAGCTACTCCGCCTATTACTCTCTATTGTGATAATAGTAGAGCAGTTGTGAACTCTAAAGAACCTAGAGGTCACAAAGCCAACAAGCACATTCAAAAGAAATACAATCTTGTCAGAGATATCACCAATCGGGGTGATATTGTTGTCAACAAGATTGCTTCGGCGGATAATTTGGCTGATCCATTCACCAAAGCCTTGTCTCAGAAGGTTTTTGATTCTCATGTCCATGAGATGGGTTTAAATGGGACATTTGATTATTTATAGTGCAAGTGGGAGATTGTTGGGGTTATGCCCTAAAAACAATATGTTTGACATCTATAGTTACTTGGTTTATCATTAATTTAATTTATCATATTTAACATGTATGGTGAGATTATTATTTTCGATGAATTATTCATATATAAGTGTTATATATGGAGAGAGATATAATTCATTGGTGAATGTTTTTGTTCGTGGTCTAGATAACTACAGGTTATTGAGAATGCTATAATATACTAAGGTCGATCACGTAAGTGATGTGATGTATCTCCATCACAGAAGTAGATACTTCTAGACTTGTATATTGATGTATTTCGAATACATCGAACTGGATCATAAAAAAATGCTTTATATTTTATGTCAGCATATTTAAAGTATTTTTATACTACTTTAGGTAAAAGTTCTTAATCCTGAGAATATGTATATACCCTGTATGTAGATTATAGTTGTTTTGTTTTGCAAACAGTGAGGTCAATCGACAAAAACGTGATCCAATATTCTGAGCAAAATGGATAACTGTGATCTCATAGTAGGATTATAATTTTCAACATGGAATCCACTTCAGAGATATTCACTTAAGTCAATACATGGAGTATTATTCTAAACTGGCCAGTGATCTTCTAAAATGTTTAAAAGATTATTAGAATAAATATTGTATTAATGCATTTGATGGTTAAGGGTAAATAAGTAATCACCTTAATGGTGCTGACTTGTAAATGTTACAAAACCAAAGGGTTTTTACGAATATCAGAAACTGTGGAGAAACTGTTTTACAAATTAAGTAGTGGAAGGGTTTTTTAATAATTCCACAAAATCTGGAGGGTTCAATTACAAGTCCTTGGTGGACCAACTTGTAATTATTATTTTAGTTCCTAATTTTATAAGAGTTATAAAAGAATTAAGAAACTAAAATAATTAGTTAGATTTTAGTGGGACCCAGTTTAGATCTAATTACGAGTTGTAGTAGGGTTAGGTTGGCCTCCCTTATGTATATACATAAGGGAGGGATGATTTTTGGATGCCCACCCATAGTAAAAAATCGTTGGCTCCTCCCTCTCCCTCTCCCTTAATCCTAATTACTTCTAAATATCTAAAAACTCTAGCCTCCATTGATACACAAACTAGGGTTTAGTTTTGAGGAAGAAGGAGAACTAATATTGAAGATCCGTTCCGGTGGATTGAAGCAGAAAGAAGAGAACTTCAAAATAGTGTCTTCATCAATCACGCTTCAAAGGTAACAATTCCTCCAATCTTCTTAAGATTCCTAACAGCGATTAAGAAACACATTGGGATCTAGGAAATAGTTTTAAACTAATTTAATTCCGCTACCAGTCTAATTTTTTTTTTAAAAAAACCTAGAATCCCTATCATAAATAGGGTTAAAGAGTTTAGCTCCCAATCCATTCTTCCCATCCAAAGATCTTTACCTTTCAAGGAGATGGAAGTGCATATTGCTTAAAGAAATCCACCATTGTTAGGTTTTTGCAAATAAATTAGGGTTTCGTTCTTTGTCCGACTGAGGTGGTTGACAATGGGTGGATGTGGTGATTCAGATTCAAATACTTGCAGCAAGATATGTAAGCTTATTTGTAAGCTTAAACATTTATAACTGAAGGAAGCACAGTATGCATTTTTATCCCTTTTACAGCTTCGATTCATCATCAATGGCACAGAATGGCTAAAGTCTAATTTTATCATTTACAATAGGGATCTAAGTTTAAGTTTTATGGTATGGTTTATGTTTTTACAATGTCTTTGTGAGGGGAAGTGCCAAATTTGTGGCTCGATCTTAAACTAAGAAACGTATTACAAAATCAACTCCAATCATTTGAAATGGAGAATGAAATAAAGCTTCCCACTTTTGTTTGAACCTAAAATCCCCAAAAAATTACTCAAATCTCTTCCCCGAACACCCCGTCGATATCCTTCACTAAACAATGAAGAGAAGAAAGAAACCCTAGTTCTTTCTCTCACTAACATCATCTCACTTAAAGAATCCCTTTCTCCCACTTTTGGTAGCGTATAGTTGTGGGTAACAATAGATTGGATGTGAAGCAAACACAAATCGTTAATTTTTAATCAAAATCTTAACTGTCAAGATCGATTCAAAGGTAAAATGGGTATTCTGATAAGGGAATTCATAAGTAACTCATGTGACAAAAATATGAGGGTATTTATGTCAAAAAACACACGTGTGTTACAAACGTGCACAAAAAAATGGCCAAATAACGATTTCCATCCAAAAAGGGACTTAAATCAATTATTTCAAAAAAACAGGGACTAACCCCTAATTGCTAAATTAAAAACGGGACTAAACCCTAAAAGACCCATAAAGTTTAGAGGGCTTTTACCTCTAACTAACTCAAAGTAATCCTTCACCATAGGTGCATATTAGCATCAATTACTTATTTTTTAATTTTGCTTTTCACATAAAAATGTCATAACTTCGAAAATAAAAAATATTTTTTCACAAAATTTATATTTTTAGAAAGCATTCGTCAAGATCTTCGAATTGATACTAGTCAACAATAATTTTTTCCAAGAAACAAAACATTATTGCAAATTTATTTTTGCAAAACACTGAACTATA
Source organism: Macleaya cordata (assembly GCA_002174775.1). Classification (NCBI taxonomy): domain Eukaryota; kingdom Viridiplantae; phylum Streptophyta; class Magnoliopsida; order Ranunculales; family Papaveraceae; genus Macleaya; species Macleaya cordata. Next base: position 99,321 of record MVGT01003946.1, read on the forward strand.
TTTTTAACTAGTTTTTATCTAGATTGCATCCAAATTTGAATTTGCATACTTCAAAACTAGGTAACATCAAAAGAAGAAGTGTAGATATCGAAGAATGCTATCCAAATATACAAATTTCATTTAAAATCTGTTACTCAAAACACTAAACAAAATATTTTTTGCATGTTTTCTACATACGCAAAAATATTTTTGCATAAATTTTTATGAATTTTTTTCAAAAAATATTCTTGACTGGTCTAGTTACAAAGATTTGGAAAAGTGTTTTCTAAATGTATAAATTTCGTCAAAATCTGAATTTTAGTTTAATAGATAAGAGGTTTTAAAATTTAAAAATAAAAAAGATAACTTGCTTTCTCTCTCCTACAATTGTACAAGTTAGAAAAAATAAAAAGGTGATTGAAAAAATAGAGGAACACTAAAAAGCTAAAATTTTACTAAAAATAGATTTAAAAAAGTTTAAAAATGACTAAACATATTCAAAAAGGTTTTAAAAACAAAATAACCCTTAGGCGATCCATTAGTTTGACCCATTGGCATTGTCTCTTGTTTCTTTTCGTAGATGCACATGATTGGATGTTAATCATACAAAGATTTCTCTATATTCTGTTGGTGTTGATGTGGTCACCTTGCATGCCATCAAATCGTTGATTAATATTGAGGTCGGTGATCTTCCTATTCGTTATTTGGGTCTGCCTCTTTTGTCGTCAAGACTTTCTTATAATGATTGCTTACCTATGATATCAAAAGTTGTCTCTCGTACTCAGTCTTGGAAGGGTAAGTCTCTTTCATATGATGGTCGCCTTATACTGATAAGATTTGTGCTAAGTGGGATGATTGTTTATTGGACTTCTTGCTTTATCCTTCCGAAACAAGTCACTAAGGATCTTGCTGCTATTTTTAGTCGTTTTCTATGGCCAGGTACTGATCTAAATCCAAAGAAGGCTAAAATTCAATGGGATGCTTTGTGCTGCCCATTTCGTGAAAGTGGGCTTGCCATTCGAAATATTGAGGTTTTGAATGTGGCTGCAATTCTATGACATATCTGGAATTTGGTTAGTGATAAATCTACTTTATAAGTTTTGTGGGTCAAACGAAATTTAATTAAGCATAAGGATTTTTGGTCAATGAGTATTCCCCAGGAGGCATCGTGGTGCTAGAGAAACATTCTTGCTTCTAGAGAGGATGCGAGGAAGTTTATTATTCATATGATTGGCGATGGTCAGACTACTAGATTTTGGTATGATAATTGGCATCCGCTTGATATTTTAGAATCTCGTTTCCCGTTGGAACTCAGATATGACTGTACTCTTCATCTCTCTGTGATGGTAAGTACTTGTATTTCTAATGACAGGTGGGAGGTGCTGCCTCATCTGGCTGTTTTTTTGGGTGAGATTACTAACCGGTTGCATGAAGTTCACATTGATTCTTCAAGTAATGATCAAGTTATTTGGGGGGCAAGTACTAAGGGTAACTACACTCTTAAGGAAACGTACATAGCCTTATGTCTTCTCAATTTAGTTATAGATTATACTGGTTTAGTTTGGTTTAAAGCTATGATTCCTCATCATAGTTTTGTTACCTGGATGGCTTTGCAACGGATTCTTCGCACTCGTTTTCAGTTGTTCTTATGGGGGTGATTCAGTCTCCTAGTTATGGGATTTGTAGGGCGGCTGATGAAGATATTGAACATTTGTTCTTTGAATGTCCTTTTGCTGATTTTATTGGAGTCATTTGTTAATTGATTTGGGGTTTAGGCATACAATTTTATCCCCTGAACAAGAAATTAAGTGGTGTGTGCAGCATTTTACGGGGGATAATCAAATTGCCTACATCAAGAAGTTAACGCTGAATGCTTTCTTTTACCATGTTTGGGCTGAACGGAATCGTAGTTACTTTCGAAATGAATCCTGTTCGCCTACTCAGGTACTCCATTCCATTCGTTTGGATGTTCGCATTCGTGTTTCAGTGATTGATAAGGATGTTATTGATTCAGAGTTTAATTGTCAATTTATGGAGCGATGGCGCCTGGATGCGCAGTTTGAAATTCCTTGCAGTTTTCATTGTTATTAGATGAAGCCTTGTGCATGTAATGTTATTATCAATACAGATGGTTCCCTTTTGGCTGATGTGGCTGGATATGGTGCTATTATAAGGGATGATAGTGGTACTCCTTTAGCAGCTGTTGCTAGACGGTCTCAACCTAAAACTGTTATCTTACATGAATTGCAAGGTTTATAGGCAGGTCTTTGTCTAGCTGCATCTCATGGATTTAGGAGAGTTCTGGTTGGTACTGATTCGAAATTCATTGTTTCTTATGTGACTCGTGATGTTTATCCCTCTTAGATAGCCATTCCCGTCATGCGCTCTATTCGTCAAATGATCGAGGCGTTAGACTTCTTTCAAATTCAGCATATATACCGTGATACAAATCGGGCTGCAGATCACCTTGCTGGGATGTATCCCTCTGCTGAGTTCCTGGAAATCATTTCTAGTTCTTTTGCTGAAGATTCAAAGAAGATTATATTTGATGATAAAAATGGTAAAGCTTATGACTGATGTAATTGATCTTTTTTTTTTTATTAATCTATTGGTTGGGGTCTCCTTAACCCCGGCTTACCCTCCAAAAAAAAAGGTTTTAAAAAAGGTATTTTAGACTTATTAAAAAGATATATATTGGCTGTTTTGGTTATTTTATATTTATTTATTAATTTGGTGCCTCTTGAACACTAGTTTTAACAGCTTATTTGTGCAAAAATATTTTTGTCCACTGTTTTTAGTAACAGATTTTGACAAAATTTATATGTTAGAAAGTAATCGTTAAGATCTTCACTTCTTCTTTGATGTTATCAGGTTTTGAAGCATGCAAATTCAAATTTGGATGTCATCTAGATGAAAACTAGTTAAAAATATAGATTTATGTTATGCAAAAATAAACTTGCATAAAAAAAGTAAATTTGTTTTTTTAGAAAAAATTATTGTTGTCTGATCTCATTTCGAAGATCTCGATAAATGCTTTTCAAAAATATAAATTTTGTAAAAAATTGATTTGTATTTTTAAATTTATGACAATTTTATATGAAAAAAAATTAAAAAAGAAGTGGTTGGTGCTAACATGCACTTATAGTTAAAGATTACTTTGAGTTAGTTAGAGGGCAAATCTGTCCAAATTTTATTTTTGGACTAAATAGACTCATATTATCCGGTGGACTAAATGGACTCAAATAAATTCATGTTGGATGTTTTGAACGTTCCCCCATCAGTTTAATGTTTAAAGAGCACATTCGACAATAATAGGCCAACCTTGTTGCACCTAGGGGTGAAAGTTGGATTGGTTGAGCTCGACCGACCAGTTTCTAACCCGATCTTAGGTTGGGCTTGATAAAAAATGCTTAGGTTCGAGCACGGATTCGGTCAAAGAATCCCCAACCTGATATTTTTTGGTCGGACTCAATCAGAGGGCTCGCCCAACCCAACCGAACCCGATAGTTAATAGACATATATAATAATTTAATTATGTAATCCTATATATATTATTAACTAGCCATAACCCGTGCCTTTGGCAGGATCCATAATTCGTTGCACGTTTTCGTTGTCTAAATCGTGTATGCGTCACATGTCGACATGCCTTCAGCATACCGACCATGCATGTGTCGTCTGTATCCCATTCATGCTTAATACGAACACAAAATACTTTTATTTTTTTTTTTAAATTTTGATATTGGTGACTAGTCTTATTTTGAAGATCTTCGCGAATCATTCTCAAAAATATAAATTTTGTTAAAAACTAATTTGTAGATAAAAAATTATAATATTTTTATTTTAAAAAATTAAGAGTTACATAAATTTCTCTCTCCTCCAAATGTCATATTTTTATTACTCAATGTGTACATACCATTTTTTATCTACAAACTCATACTAATCATATACCCTTTATATACTCTTTATTTACCAAATACGCCATTCATTATGAAGTTTAATATGTTTGTCCTAGTCAGCAAGAACGACCCAAATTTGTTAGAGAACAAATCCTGGTCGTTCTTTATCTCAAGACCACTCTGTTTTATTATATAGATTTAGACAATTGCATTTTTTTGAGGCTTTTTACATTCAAAACCCTTAGAAACATTTATTCTCAGCAAATATATATGGATATTATTGTAATTTTTTGCTCCTCAAAATTGGACAATAGGGACATTTCACACTAACCTCTCATCACTTCCTTAAATCTCTCCCCCATGATTTTCTCCATCTTAATTATCTTCAAATAATTTTTTGTTTGTGTACTAAAAATTTAAAACTATCAAAACTCTTTTATTTTCTCCATGATTTTCTCTTATGATTTTCTCCCCCTCCCCACCATTTTCTCTATCTCTTCCTCTCACCCTACAATTACACTCAGCTTAATGAATACGTGCAACGCATGTTCACAACACTTGTTATATATTAATAAATTTAACTTTAATGTAATAATTTTTGCATCTTCATACTAGTTCACCACTTCTTATCCTTGTGATAAACCCAAATGCCTAAAATACAACTCATCGAATTACAAAGGCACCGATGTGGATATTTTTGGTGCCACCTCAATGTGTCCAACTAGACAGATAAATGGACCGGTACCAATAGCATCATTCCAATTATAATTAAATTTCAGCCGCACATGGGCCTTTGCCCGAGTGGTTGTGCACACCTCCCATGACTTGGGAGGTCTTGGGATCGAAACTTTTTGGGTGTGGTTTACCATTAAGTTTCTCTCATGTAATACGTTGGACCCCTATCTTCGTCTGTGGTGGCGACGTCTCTTCGTCTGTGGTGGTGACGTATGCTCGTGGATATTGATGGTTTCGCATTTCTCTTCGTCCATGGTGGCGATTCATTTGTGATCTTGGCGGTGATTCTGCGCTTCTCACACACCTATAGCTAGTTGGCACCGGTGTATCTTCTCATTGTCATTGTAATTTGGGCAATAGTCCCCCATCAAAATTTTTTTTAAATTGCAGCCATTTAATGACATCCTTTCCCGAGGTTGCCATGGGTTGGGGTCAATGAGAGTTTCGACCCAACTCGCCCGACTTTCAGCCCCAGTTGCACCCCCTTTATTGTAAAACTCCATAACTTAAAAGGAGACCAAATGTACACGAGAAGCTCTAATTCAACTTAACTTTTTCATTACTAATACCCACTTATTTTTATACTTCATTTTCACGAGCCTAGTGTCACGGTACGTTTGTCCGACTATGCATGGACCGTGACTTAGCCAGTGGGCTAGGTGAATATGCGTGGCACAGAGGTGCATGCACATGAATATGCATGACTTAGCCGGTGGGCTAGTTGAATATGCAGGACTGAGCCAGAGGGCGAAGTGAAGCTTTATGGCACAGAGGTGCTATGTTGTGAATATTCGGGAGCAAGCCGGAGGGCTTGGCGAAGCTTCAAGGCTTGGAGAAGCTGCAAAGTGTATATTCATTTCATGGGCCGAAAAAGAGTATGATTGGTCTCATGATTTGATGTTTCCTTTTGGCGGTGGCGAAAAGGTAGATTTATCTACTATAGGAGGGGTCCCCGACCTCCCTGCTGCACCTTCGGGTGTAGCTTCATTGGGTATTCCACGGAGCAACCCGTGGGCCGGACCATGCTTAGCTAGAGGGCTATGCGTTGGTTTCCTTAGTCGTAGGAGACGACTTAGAATTGTACATGTAGGAGGTGGTACAACGGCATTCCTAGAACGCCTTAGGTTCCTATCCGTGCTAGACCTTGAGTCGACAGTACGCTTGGCCTGAAGCTTCTTTGGAAGGACCGAGCTATCCGAGATGCATATCTTGGTGTGCTTATGGATATGCTTGGCATACCTTGTGTTGAGCTATCCGGGGTGGTGTAGCACGGTGTGGCATAGTAAGGGGCGAGTTATGCCTGAATCACTGGATGCTAGTAAGTTGTAGGCTAGTATTCTCATGTTGCTATACGGAAACCTTATAGCCAGGATGGACCTCGCATATACGTATGCTTAGTTGGAGCCTCTATGCTTCTTGACAGGTGAAGCTTACGAATGTATGGGCAGTCCGAGTAATGTCGGCTTGGCCAGGTGGACGGCTATTCACGGTTACCTTCCTGGTACTGTGGAGATAGTGAATCCTACCTGTTGGACGAGTGTCATAGGACACGATGAAGTGACTCGTAGGCCGGCATATGAGCGTGGCTCGTGTTGGTTATTTCGCTGTGCATATTGGTGCAAGTTGACCTGAAGGTCTAGAGCAGAATCGAGATGGTTTGTGAGCCTGACTATGGACTAGGAGGGAGTCTATAGTGCCGCACGGGTAGACCGTAATATGAATTTCTGCTGCGTGACCGCATGTGTTGCTGGTCAACCGTTCTGCCCGTGACATTTGGTATCAGAGCAGAAGTTGCTCGATGTTGAATATACAACCTCTGATTCCACGAAGTTGGCTTATGCTAGAGATGCATATTCGATGAGCCAAAGAGAGCGGATGACTCAGAGCTGGAATGTTGGTGAATATACATTCTTTGGTCCAAGAGTAGGACAAAGCTTTGCTTCTGTTGCATATATGATGGTAGCTTCTTGTCCGAGATATGCGATGGATAGAGCTTGGCGTATGGTGCTACTTGGTGTAGCTACATTAGTTCTCTGATCTATTGTGTTGGGTGCAGAGCTGTGTACATGGATGCCTTGAAGACAAGCTGAAGCCATTTTGAATATGCGGGTATATTCAGGCATAGTGTTAGTGTTGGATTGACATATTCGATGTCTCTGTTCCGATGGAGCTTACGTCAGAGTGAGGTGAAAGTACAACTTGGTGTTGCAAATTAATCTCTGATGCTTGGTTGAAGGTAGTATCAGCTGGTTATGCTTCGATGGGTTCATTTCTCTATGTGGAAGACACAGTGGTGTTGGAATAGGGGATGGGACTCAGTATTTGGGACAGTTGATGCTAGATCAGTGGTGCCAGTTACAAGAGTGTTACTGGAAGAAGGTGCCTTTGAGTTCGGGTGAATATTCAGGAGCACATATGCTTTGGGTAGTAGTTCAGTTGGCCCGAGGTCGCTGACTACATATGCTATGGACGGAGATAGAATCAAGGTCTATGGTGCATTTGGAACATGGATTCTAAGAAGGTCAGATTTGTGTGGAGCTTTGTGTGTGGGTAAACCATGTTGGCTGAGGTCGATGCGTACTGCAACATCTGTAGATGGAGATCACATCTAAGCTTATAGTACATTGGAGAGTGAAGTCTGAAAGAGTTCAGATCACGGGGGTGATATCGTGTAGCTCACTCGGTGCGACACTATGAGTTATACAGAACTGTTGCGAAGACCATATCCGAGCTGCGGTGCATTCAGAGATGGTGAGTCTGGATGGGATGAATAGCAGTTACTGTGAAGGGGTGTATGCTCAAGAACAGTATTCGCAGAGATCAGTGTTCAGAGGAGCACAACCGAGAAATCCAAAATCTTTCACGTTCAGTGCGTGTTTTGATGGCTCCAGGTGAAGGGGGCAGACCCAAGAGTATGTTGATAGGGTGTCAATAGTGTGGTACCACGTAGTTCTCAGAGGAGACTACCATGCTCAAGAGTAGTGGCATCAGAGACAACACATCCTTATAGAACAGCACAGTAAGGTGCATTATGGCGCAGTGGCGCATGAGTGGCCCTTCAGAGGAAGGCCAGCACAGAGGTGCAGAGTAGGACCTTCAGTGGAAGGCATATGCACGATGTGGTGCAGTTGTGGCGCAGAGGCGAATAATGATCCTTCAGAGGAGGGACAAGCATATGGGCACGACAGTGAACCTTCAGAGGGAGGTATATGTCCAAGTGGGGCAGTGTTGGCGCAGTGGCGCGATGGTAGGCGATCTTCAAGCGGAAGAGTCGCACGACTTTCAGAATGATTAGTACTCGAAGTGAAGGCATGTTTGCTCAGGTACTGGAGTACACTTGAAGCTTGAGAGCTTGGCAGAGGCCAGTTGTGTGCATAATGGAGCGCAGTCTAGAGGGGATGCATATATGCAAGTTCAAAGGAACCAGATGGGATAATATTCACGGTGAAGGTGCAGACCGAGATACTGGAACACAACAAGGTGCTGAATGAGACGACCATCAAGTGGGTTGATTGGTCAGTGTGTGCATAGAGGTGCAGATGGAGGAGCTTTCCTGGGAAGGGAACACATGAGTTGTGTTGCGGTGCTTGCACTGCGATGCACATGGCAAGATCCTTTGTAGTCGAGGTGAGCGCTACATTGTGATCGAGATGCTAACTCAGGGCGAAGCCAGTGGTGGTGAGGAGCTAGAGTTGCATAGACGTGCGGAGTTAAGCAACAAAGAGTCGTTGGGCCGCTTAGTATCAGAGGATGCGTGATGAGGTGTAGCTTAATAGGGGGATCAAGTACACATAGAGGTGTAGCTTGGTGGGAGGACCGAGTACACATGAGTGAGCTGAATCAGTGGAGGAAGCTCAGATGCAGAGGATTGAACATCAGTGGATGTATTTGGCTAGTGAGCCATAGAGGATGCTTTGGGAATGACCTGCGAGTTCTGTCTCGCGAGACAGTATCAGGCTATATGTAGCCGTTGGTGATACGGTGGTGTCGTTGAGTAGATGAGAGTACATTGTTGCTGGAGCCGAGTTCAGCAAGAGTGTTGGGTGAAGTGTAGTTGTTCCATATATGACAGAGGTCAAAGGCAGCATGAGACACTAGACATCAAGTCAGAGATAGCACTTAATTGGAGACCAGAGCATTGGTACAAAGTCTGGAGGTATACCATGAGTTTAGTCGATGAGGGCATTCGACTGAGCGAGTGGGGGAGAATGTCACGGTATGTTTGTCCGACTCTGCATGGACCGTGACTTAGCCAGTGGGCTAGGTGAACATGTGTGGAATAGAGGTGCATGCGCATGAATATGCATGACTTAGCCGGTGGGCTAGTTGAATATGCAGGACTGAGCCAGAGGGCGAAGTGAAGCTTCATGGCACGGAGGTGCTATGTTGTGAATATTCGGGAGCGAGCCGGAGGGCTTGTCGAAGCTTCAAGGCTTGGAGAAGCTGCGAAGTGTATATTCATTTCATGGGCCGAAAAAGAGTATGATTGGTCTCATAATTTGATGTTTACTTTTGGCGGTGACGAAAAAGTAAATTTATCTACTATAGGGAGGGGTCCCCGACCTCCCTGCTACACCTTCGGGTGTAGCTTCATTGGGTATTCCACGGAGCAACCCGTGGGCCGGACCATGCTTAGCTAGAGGGCTATGTGTTGGTTTCCTTAGTCGTAGGAGACGGCTTAGGACTGTACATGCAGGAGGTGGTACAACGGCATTCCTAGAACGCCTTAGGTTCCTATGAGTGCTAGACCTTGAGTCGACAGTACGCTTGGCCTGAAGCTTCTTTGGAGGACCAAGCTATCCGAGATGCATATCTTAGTGTGCTTATAGATATGCTTGGCATACCTTGTGTTGAGCTATCCGGGGTAGTGTAGCACGGTGTGGCATAGTAAGGGGCGAGCTATGCCTGGATCATTTAATGCTAGTAAGTTGCAGGCTAGCGTTCCCATGTTGCTATACGGAAACCTTATAGCCAGGATTGACCTCGCATATACGTATGCTTGGTTGAAGCCTTTATGCTTCTTGACAGGTGAAGCTTACGACTGTATAGGCAGTCCGAGTTATGTCGGCTTGGCCAGGTGGATGGCTATTCACGGTTACCTTCCTGGTACTGTGGAGACAGTGAATCCTACCTGTTGGACGAGTGTCATAGGACACGATGACGTGACTTGTAGGCCGGCATATGAGCGTGGCTCGTGTTGGTTATTCCGCTGTGTATATTGGTGCAAGATGACCTGAAGGTCTAGAGCAGAACCGAGATAGTTTGTGAGGCTGACTATAGATTAGGAGGGAGTCTGTAGTGCCACATAGGTAGACAGTAATATGAATTTCCACTGCGTGACCGCGTGTGTTGCTGGTCAACCGTTCCGCCCGTGACACTAGGAAGCTCACATGTAGAGGGACTCAAGGATAATTCAGATTAAAATAAGAAACATGTAGTGCAACGACTTTTGGCCATAATAATAGCATTTTAAAAAATAATCATGCGATTGAAAGATGCAATATAGGTCGAAAGTCCTGTGTTGCAACTAGAAACCATATGTTTACGAAGTGAAGTGCAAGGAGCTATTGAATTTCAGAGTGTTGTTACAATATTAGGGCATATGTAAAATTTAGGAAGATTTAATTTAAAATAGGGGCACCTATGTCACTGGAATCAATTTAATGTGAGAGGATCCATATAATGAGTGTACAGTGGCTTATGAGACCCACATGGAGACGATTTAATGGTTGATTTTGGATGACGATGTTTTACTCACCATGCAGATAAAACTTGTCACCCCGTAATCCATTAATTGCAATTAATGTAAACTGAAGAATGAGTCAATTACCGTCGATTTTGAACAGACAGATGATGAGATTACAAATTTTACAATGACGATGATCAACATGGTGACAAGAGCGTGCTCACCCAAAATCAGCCCTTTTGAACATTTCTAGGTGGACCCCAACATGCCACACCATAAACTAACATTTATTTGGAACCCACGAGGGCACGTGCCCTCTTAGGACCCCTAGTTGTAAGGCCCACAAAAAGATGATGAGGGTGTGAGGATGATGTCCTCCATCCTCACCATATAGATCATCTTCAGATCTTCATATAAAACCAACTCATACTAAAACTTCTAGCCCTGCCAAAAAGTGGTTTAAGATTAACAATAATAATGAATGACCCATAAATCACCAACATTTTAGCAGGGTTAAAAGTAATTTAAGGATCAACATTCTAATTTTAACGTGTAAAGACCAATGCAACAGAGATGCCTTAAGGTCTGAGTGATAGTTCTACTAGGAGTTGTAAACTCTTTAACATAAAAAACCAGTTGTTTTAGGTGTTCCATAGACAGAAATGGATATAACAAGACTCCGTAAACTTCTCATGCTTAGAGTTCAAAAAAGAAACTCTGAAGTATTAAACATTGTCTATACAGAATCCTAGGTTTCCTAATTAAAATAAGCTAGCAACAGTTCTAGCATCTTAAGCACCATTAGTGTTGGGCAGGTAAGAAAAAACATCATTGATGTTGTCCATAAAAGGTAGGCTAATTTCTCCTTGAAAGTTTGTATTTAAATGAGTGACCTTTTGGCATAGACCTATGGGCACACTCTTTCTCCTTTTCTTTCTTTTCCGGAGGGGAATAAGCGCGGGAATGATGGGTCTGCAGGATGGAAGGAGCATTTTGAGACGCACAGTAAAACTTGTGCAACGTGATAAAGGAAAGGACCCTCTAAAGTCTAAATGATTCGTAATCTAATATACATATCTCCCATGTTTGGGTTTTCCAATTTTACTGTCATTGTTACTTGTTCCTGCCCTCTCTCTGTATGGCTTTATTTTTCCTGTTTCTCCCATTAATTACAGTCGTTATTATTAATTTTTTTCTGAAAATGTATAGTAGTATTGTTGGATTAAACTTTGTCTCATCAGGGTTTGTTATTTTAGTTTTAATCTTTCAATTTCTCCCTTGGTTGTAGCAATGTAGCTGCATTATTGAGAATCTGATGTGAGTATTGTGTTTGCTTTACTAAGTTGCATGTGGGTTTTCTGTTTGTTTTACAGCCAATGTTACTATTTAACTTATATTTCTAGTTTTTATAGCTTTCCTTTGGTTTTGCATAGAAAAAAAAAACGTTTGTAGCCAATGTCACTGAGTTTTCCCTATCATCTCTCTTATTTAGCTTAAATTTTGATGGATGTCCATAGTTAGTGGGGTGTCTATAGTTTGAATAGGTAACATGAAAATAGTCCTCATTGTATTGGTTTAGATAATGTCAAATTAGCATTTTAGTGGTAGGAGTTGAGTGTATTTTTGGTAAGTGGAATTAGATGAAGAGCTCGGCTCCTCTTTAACCAAAACTAAAAAATGGATTTTGGGAACTTCCCCCACTAACCAATTCAGCTTCCCTAATATCAGCACCTTAAAATTATAGTTGATCCGCAACCATCCGCACCATTCTATACAACTTTTAACCCCCTCGAAAGTTGGTTGAAGTTTAATGGTGATTAACTGACTCAATTTAAAGAGACATCAAATATTTATTCATTTATCTTATTTTCTTTCTAAGCCTTGATTGGAATATTGTGAATATTCGTAAATGTGAAAACTCACAGTTTTTGTAGGTGCTTAGAAACAAACAAATAAAAAATCTCAAATTACTTATTTTGTAGGCCAATTGCAAATATATACTACTAAATATTTATTATTAGATGCCCTCATCAATCACCTAGAAACACATGTTGAATCGTAAATTTTCACATTTGCAAATATTCATAGTGTATCAAATAGAGCCTAAATGGCTCTTTGAAAAAACACAAGAATAGAGTAATGCGATTGAAAATGAGAAATTCAGAATATTAAAGTTAGAATAATGTGATTTTCGATGTAAGATGATCTATTCATCATGTAGATCATCTTTTACCGAACATTAGTCCTTAGATCATCTCCATACGGGATCTACAACAACATTTGCAAGAATAGAATAAAAAATAGAGTGGTTGAAAATGAGAAATTCAGAATATTAAAGTTAGAATAATGTGATTTTCGATGTAAGATGATCTATTCATCATTTAGATCATCTTTCACCGAACATTAGTCCTTAGATCATCTCCATACGGGATCTACAACAACGTTTGGTAACGATTGAGCATTCTAATGTTGGGCAACATATCCCTCCTCAACTTTATAATACCTTTGCGGTGGCGGTGCTTAATTGAGATGTGAACTACAAAAACGTTGTTTCATATCACAAATTCAAAACAAATACAACAATCGACAACTGATCACCTTCATTCCTCAAGCTTTTTAATTGTATTCGACGAACATATGAGAGAATCAATCAAATACATTAGAAGTTAAAGAACTTACAGCAGAAAGAGTGAAGATCCTTCAAATAGCTACTTCAGATCTCCGTTTGTTGGGTAAGTCAAAAATGTTCAAGAAGAAGCTGAATCAGCTGCAGCCGTGGCTCTTTTTTTGGCAAAATATTCATCAGCACGTGCAAGGTTTTTAGTAACTGATGGTTTTACCCACTTCTTTCTGCCAGGCAGTACAGTGAGGGAACAACCTGCAGCTTCAAGCTTTTCCTTTGCCGATGCTGAGAAGGAGCGAGCTTTAATGTTCAGCTTGACACTCAAATCACCAGTTCCTAGAATCTGTTAAGTGCAAGTAAGATTAGCCAAACTTGAATTAATGGACACACATACATACATATGAACTTTTGTTTAAGAACTCTGTAGGCATGAAACAGTAAAGACGTAAATAGAGCTCCAGGTTCTACTAATCTGAAGTTTAACGTGGTTTGTTCTTTCATAATGTGTTCAAGATCTTTTATGCATATGAATGCTTGTACCACTCCAAAAATTTGGCCAAGCTATATATTGTCATTTGTCAATTGTCGGAGCAAGCATAATTATTCGGAGTCGTCAATAGGGTAATCTGAAATGTGGTTAGAGAACAATTACTTCTGTTTGGCCTATCCTTTATATAGTCTTAGCTACAAGTCCTACATTGTTCTACTTAATACTTTTGACCCTTTCATATAAAGTTCTCATCCCAATTGATATATCAATCTTTATTTCAGGAGCAACCAACTAGTACATGAATTGGGGGTTTGTTCGCTCGGAAAAAAGTATCCTCTAATTTGGAAGCCAAGAAAGAACTAGGGAAAGAACAGGCTAGCTAAACCATGCAACCCATCATTTCTGGGCCTACTGGTTCATGGGCTTTTGACCCATAGCCCACTAAAAGGTCTCTGAAGCTAAATTTGTTGGATGAGATTTTATTGGTGCAATTTCCAACCAAATCATCCTAGACTGGGTGTGAATCTTGGACAAATACCTCCTTCCTTGCCCATGTTTTCGGTTTCTGGTTTGTTCGATTCCATCCTTTCATAAATTACTCCTCTAGTCCCGTCCCTATCTCAGTCCTGTCAAAATGCAAGATCACCATACAAGAACCCATTAAAGATAGCATCCCGTAACCTCATTTTAGCTTAAATCCTTACCTTAAACAATTATTCTTTACCCTAACTTTTAATGATTCGCCTGCCGAACCAGTCTGTAAATTTATCATTAACCATCCAAAATCTTAACCTAAACCCAGCTGTCAAGAAATTCAGTCAGCACCTCTGCAACAAGAACATGAATGCAGGCATGGGGCAATGACTAACAAAGTATAATACATAAGGTAGAGTTGTTTTCGAAGTCTTGTAGTTCATAAGGGACCCAGCATAATGCAATCAACTAGTAATTGCTAGTTTTAGAAATCAAGATTCTCTAGAGCGTTCAAGTTTTAGAGGAAATATTATCTTTCCTTAATATAAAGAAAATATCGGGAAAAGCTTCTTTTTTTAAAGTGGCACAATCAAAAGGCCGTTGCATATCTTTTATAAAAATTTCAGTCAAAATCACCATTCACTTCACAAAAGTTGACTAATAATTCATCTCCACAGAATATCAAACTCACTAATGAAGTGGATTATTTTCTCGAAACTATGTTGAGTGGATTTTAATTGTCTACGCTGCACCATCCTTACTAACAACTTTGCTCTGTTGACAAGGCTTTGAATATGGTCACACGAGGAAAAATGTCAGAAGTCCCGAAGTACAACTATTTACCTTGAATAACCAGAATCAATCTAGGTCAAACTCAAAGAAAAAGTATCATTTTTTTGTATCTCACATGTTACACATAAAATGGACCAGTTACTTGCATGCCAATGGGTGAATGGAATTAAAACCCAACCCTGTGCAACATTTCCAAAAGTTGGTACTTCACATCTTCACAGAGAATTCAATATTACCAATCCTATGCAAAGTCTCTACTCATTTTAAGAAATCAAGTACAACTTCTTACTTATATATTATCGTCTTATTTTTTCTTAATAAATTAATACAAATATTTAATGACTAAAACATAAACAAGTACAAGATGGTGCATGTAATGTATTACTAATATATTAGCATTTTTACTCAATTGTTAGAGTTCTAATTAGTTGAATAGAATTGTATTGTATTAGTCCTGGTTATAGGGGAATGAAATTTGATGACCTAAGTAAACGTGTTTGATAATTTCATTTACAATCATAGCTATTTTTGGCTGTCAGGCTCTTAGAACCTGAGTTAGCGTGTTATAATATTCTACAGACATTGATTTGACACCTATGACCAATGTAGCTTTACAATATAGTTTTAAGGCACATGTGTTTTCAAGATTGTTTTGTTACTTTCTAAACTTTCAGAAAGTTCCCAACATTCCCATCATAACAATATTTTTCATCACCTCCTCTAAGAGTGCATTACTTACGCACTGAGTAAATATTTTCCAAAGTTTCCCTTTCCCATGGCAAAATACAAACACACACACACACACACACACGCACACGCACACGCACACGCACACGCACACGCACACGCACACGCACACGCACACGCACACGCACACGCACACTCTTTGTTATCAGATTGAAGTGCTTTAGTTTAAGAATAACTTCTATTTTGACTCTTCTAAGTTTGGAGTTGGTATTTTGCTGTTACGTATTATTTTGTAGGGAATAGGAGAGTTCGAGTGAATATTTTGAAGATTAAAAGTTATATCTTCTAAGGGAAGTTGCTACTTTGAGTCCCTTACTCATTTGAAATGCAACAGAATGGAAAAGTAATGCTCCCCTGTAGTTATTCTACATGGAGATCTGTACTTGTTTCTTTCAATCCATGAAATTGTTAATAGAATTGTTTTTTGTTCACCAAAACTGCTTTTAGGTTTACGTTTGATCCTTATATTTTTGGTGGTGAATATCATCCTTCAATGACTTTCTTTTTGGTTAGAAGATCATCAATTGGTAAATAACTAATCAAAATCATCCTCTGCCAATTGTGACATTTGGTCATCTCCATTTTCCCTATTGATTTCTTTTCTGGTTTGGTTCACTTCCAACCTTCAGAATCCATTCACACTCCTCTCTAAGCCTGTTAAACCCAAATACCCTAACCAAACCCATTTGTTTGCTCCCATCTTTTAAAAACAGCTGACAACAATCACCACCTTAATTCCTCACTTTAAATGGTCCTTTTACCATTTGCGAGCAATCCTAATATCATCAATCAAATGTTTGATTATTCCTTCATACAACGAGTCCTCAGATCCATGTTTAACCTTCCAAAAACTTGCCATAAACCCTTGTCCATAAAATCAAGAAGTAACTTATAGTCTGTTTGGATGGGGGATTTTAGGTAGTGATTTTGTGGGGACCAGAAATTGGTGGAAAACTAGTTAGATTTATAACTAGTTTTCCACCAAATCCTTAGTACCCACAAAATCCCTACCTAAAATTCCCCATCCAAACAGACTATTATAAGAGATCTAGTTAAATTACCCATAAAAAGGAGGAGAAATATTTAGTTAATAATCTTTTCTAACCTCCAAACCAATCTAAACTAATCAGTCCTTGGAGATGAACCAGAAATTGCCTCCTTCCTCATGCATAATTCAAGAAGCATAAATGTCAGAGAACCTTGTTGGTCATAAGTAGTTTGAAGGATCAGAGCTTCTGCATTACTTTGTCGGGCTTCAGAAACCATGTCTCTAAACACAGACCTGTAAGTTCTAAAAAATAAATACAAATATATCGTGCATACCTTTAATGGCAGAGTTCTTTCTCTTCCAGATGGGTTGATCAAGCCCTTTGCCTTCAAGGACTCCAGTGATACCTCTTCCCCTTCTTGAAACCCAGCTGTTTCTATGTCTTTTAAGTTCACAGGGACAAATTTAGGTAGCCCCGCATGCATTCCTAGTAACAGGGAGGATATAAACATTAGTACACGATATTTTTACGATTAATATTAGTTCATAATAATTCAAGTAAAAAAAATATTTCATAAACTCTTTAATTTCTTGCATAAAATATGCTCAATAAATTATCTAGATTCCAGGCATGCAAGTAAGATGCATTCAGATACACCAAGGGAAGAATGCTGTGTTGTCATTCCTAGTGGTTGTGTTCTTCAAGATCTACGGGATCTAAACATCATCCTGAAGACATATTATGTCACAAAATAGTTCTACAATACACATTACCAGCCTCGAGGTCTATATTTATATTTAAAAGCTTATGGCAACTCGGGTATAAAAGTATACCATTCTTGTCTGTGGAAATGCCCTTCAATGCTTTTTCTAAATACTTCTCCCACTTACCATAAAACAATGTAACTTCTACATGTCTGTGGTGTTTGAGAAGGGTATCTATTGGTTATCAGCACTTGAGTTAGGAAGAAACTGTTCCTAGTGGTTTTAGTTCTGGTATTGAAATATGGTTGGCGTCCTTTTGTTAGGTGTTCGGTAACCGTGTAATCCTTGACAACCCTAGTGGCTGCACAACAGTTGGGTGGAACCATCAGTCCATAAGTTTATTATTGTCAACAATATCATCTGTTCCGTGAATTGCTCCAGCCACCTCTAAAATACATAATAGGCAAGTAATGTTGCTGGTGCCAATTCACACAATATAATAGCCACCTCTAAACGTAAGCAATTGTACTACTGGTCTTTGAGTGTTCACTCAACATAATTGATAAACAAGTGAAAGTTTAAAAAAAATTAGAATTATAAATTGCTATTTGTAGTTGTGACTTAAACACCTACCCAAATGACATTATGATACTCAAATTGACTGGCTTTTAAGTTCAATGGATGAGAGTCAGAACAAAATACTGCAATTTATCAAACACTTACGAGGAGCTGTTTTCTATTACCAGTTTCATTTAATCCATAACCCGATATTTACAAAAGTTATTTTAAAAAGAATCCATAAATGAACCAGTAGTTAGTCCTACAATTTATTTGCAAAAGAACCAATTAAAATGAAAGTACATAACACAAGCAACAAAAATTGAAGTTGTAGACCAAAATACACTACTGAAATGACAGCAAGATTCTCAAATTCACTGGCTTTTAAGTTCAATGGATGAAATTCCAAAAGCAAATACTCCATTTTATCAAAAAATTATGAAGAATTGTTTACTATTATCAGTTTCACTTTAAGATTCAGTTTCATCTCATAACCCATCTACATGTACTAAATTTCAAATCCATAAATGAGCCAAGAACTAAATACCGACAATTTATTTGCAGAAGGACCAATTAAGAGTGAGAAAGAAATACAAAACAAGAACAACAAGAAAGAAATTGAAGATATATAGATATATACCTCCAGCAATTCCTCTCAATTTGGGTAAACGACGGTAAAGTGGCATCTGCCCACCCTCAAATCCCCTCCTCACACCAGGCCCTGACCTAGATTTCTGACCTCTCATCCCAAACCCACAACTGCCTCCTTGTCCAGCTGCATGACCTCTTCCTTTCCTCTTTTGCCTCTTTCTTGACCCTGGCTGTGGTCCTAGATTGTCCAGCCGAAGCCGGGCACCAGAAACTACAACACCAGATGAAGAAGGAGAAGGAGAAGAAGAAGCTGTTACGAGTAATAGGGATTTTTGTTGTTTACTTCTGAGAGATGGGAATTGAGATGAACTGATCTTCTTAAGAGTACTAACATTTCCCTGTAAAGAAAGAAGAGTAGTAGTAGTA
This sequence comes from Macleaya cordata, assembly GCA_002174775.1. Lineage (NCBI taxonomy): Eukaryota > Viridiplantae > Streptophyta > Magnoliopsida > Ranunculales > Papaveraceae > Macleaya > Macleaya cordata. The sequence continues at coordinate 118,011 of MVGT01003946.1, forward strand.
GTAGTAGTAGTAACAGTAGAGTGAGAAGAAAACTATTGAGGGGAAGAGAGAGAAAGTGAAAGAGAGATTACCTTGAATGGTGAAGGGAGCGAGCGAAGTACTGTAACTCTGGTGGTCGGAATGGATGAGGAGAGAGAAAGAAGAGCAGAAGAAGCCATTGGTGTTGTTGCTTGCACTCTCAATTCCAAATTGCCAATGGATAGGGTCGTGTGTGGATGTTTAAGGAGTTAGTAAGGACTTTTCTTTTCCGGGTCGGATTCCAAATTGCACTCTCAATCATGGTTACGACTAAGAGCATCTCAAATGCAAAGTGAATGTGGTAAAATAAGACTGCCACATAGGAAAAATACACATCTTTCCATAAAAAACTCTTCAAATGCTAATGTGAACATACAATTTTAAGTTGAGTTGGCAATGAAATAAAATGCTATTGGTGGAATGGAAAGACACTAGTGTGAAAAACGAGGACATTGTGAAGTTGAATGTCTAATTCTTTCAAATTCTAGACATTCAACTTCACAATGTCCTCGTTTTTCACATCCATTCCACCAATAGTATTACATTCCACTGCCACCTCAGTTTAAAAGTGTGTCTTCACATTAGTATTTGAGGAGTTTTTTTTGAGAAATGTGTATTTTTCCTATGTGACAGTCTTATTTTACCACATCCACATTGCATTGGAGATGCTCTAAAGCAATAATCTGATGGGAATTCTACTATTATTGGGACAAGTGTGTTTGGCCTAAACACCCTTTTAAGGGGCCTACTTGATACTATTCAAGGGCTGATTTTCGATGAAGAGATCCTCACAAAAAATCAGGTCATTCTAAAAATTCTAACCCCATCAAAATTAATTGGAAGTTATTTAAAAATCAACATTGAGAAATCAAAGTGAAGACTTTTAGTCAACTTTCGAAAAGTTAAAATTTTTAGAATGGACTGATTTTATATGAGGATTCCCAATAGCAGCGTCCCATATGACAGTTACCAACTCACTAATTAATGTATTATTTTAATTTAGGAAGTGATAAAGATAACGTATTAGTATTACCCGTACTTTTGGCACAACTTATAATCTTTCGTCTAAAATATGCTCTAACATATGTTAGTGTGCGATTTTGTGCATTCGACACATGGTCAACATGCATTTGCGCGCGTATGCACCACGTTTGTATTTAATACTCATAATATATATATTTTAGTTTTGATATGTACACCTTTTTACTCCACTTGTACACCACTTTTTTTATCTACAAACTCAGATTAATTTTATGCCATTTACATACTCGTTCTCCATAGGTTTTAAGATAATGAACGGTCCAGATTCGTCCTCTAAAATTCAGGGCCATTCTTTGTCTTATACACAAACACATACAACTTCCTAATCAATTGGATATTCCGTAAATAAAAAGTATCTAAGGGCATATAATTAGAATGAGTTTGTATACCCCAAAAAAAGGTGGTGTACACATGGAGTAAAAAAGAATGTCTCGTTCAAAAAAAAAAAAAGAATGTGTACATGTGGAGGAGAGAGAAAGTTGTTACTCCTAATTTTTTAAAATAAAAATATCATAACTTCTTATCTACAAATCAGTTTTTGACAAAATTTATATTTTTGGAAAGGAATTGCGAAGATTTTCAAAATGAAACAGGTCACCAATACCAAAATCTAAACAAAAATGTATTTTGGGTGTTAAGTACGAACATGGAGCACACGATACATGGTCGGCATGTCGACATGTGCCGAATGCATGAAATCGCGGACTAATATATATGCTCGAGCACATTTTAGACGACAAGAATGCGCGACGTTATGTGTTGTTCCAAAAACACGAATTATTGCTAGTTTATCAAAGTTGCCATTAATTAAAAAGTTATGTGTTTGTGTAGAAGATAAAAAACGGTCCAGATTCGTGATAATAAATAGGGGAGGGATCGATAGTTGACCCTAGTCTTAAAAAATACTAGTCAGGTAGGCACAAATGGTATGATCCAATGACTGATTTTTGGTGAAGATGTTCACCTCACAATGGATCTCATCCTCACGAAAAATTAGCATATTCTAAAATAAAAATAAATCAGAATAATATTACTTTTTGTGATGATAATTTCCACCGTGAAGACAACATCTTCACCAAAAACTCATCCCTTAAATCATCTCTATGTCAACCCCACAGGCTGAATATTTACAATGAGTCCCTAAAGGGCCCCCAACTCAGATTCCCTAGCATTGTTCAAAATTTAATATATCTATTTTTATACAATAATCTTTGGGGGACTTGAGTTGGAGACATAGGAAGACAATCTGACATGTGAGGTCCACATGTTGATGACCCAAGAATTAATTTTTGGCAAGGATTCTATACTCATCATGTATATCATCCTCACTACATATCAACCCATTTTAGAACTTCTAATCCATCTAAAAGTTGATTCAATTTTAACGATAGCTGAACGGTTTATTTTACCATTGATTTCCAACCAAAGTTTTATGGGGTTTATAAGTATATCGATCTATATCATAAAATAGAGCGGTCTTAAGACAAATGACGACTTAGATTTATCCTCTAATAAATTTGGGCCGTCCTTGGTGACTAGGACAAACACATATAACTTTCTAACCACTAACATATTTAGAAATAAAAAGTATTTAAAGGGCAAATGATTAGTATGAGTTAGTAGATAAAAAAAGGTGCTGTACATGTGGAGTAAAAAAAAGATGTACACGTGAATGAGAAAGAAGTTTGTCTAACTCTTAATTTTTTTAAAATATAAATGTCATACTTTTTAATCTACAAATCGATTTTTGACAAGATTTTATATTTTTGAAAAGGATTCGCAAAGATCTTCAAAATGAGATTAGTCATCAATACTAAAATTTAAAAAGAAAAAAAGTATTTTTGGTGTTAAGTACGAATATGGTGCAGACGACACATGATTGGCATGCCAGATGCACGAAATCACACACTAACATATGCTCGAGCATATTCTAGACGGCAAAAAAGTGCGATGTTATATGTCATGCCGAAGACACAGGTTATCGATAGTCTATACTATTACATAAAGTTAATAAGGGTTCATTGCCCTTTTTTTTTAATTGTAAGGAATACAATTCAAAAGAAAATCATTCCAACTGCAGAGATTGCATGTGCTGAATGAAGCCACACAGGTTCTACTAGGGTTGGCAAATTGTCCCATGAGTTGATTCCCCAAACCAAACTTTTACGCTTCGAGAGTAGATCCTCTGTCCCCATTTTGCTTGTCCCCTTGCTAGTTTTGATTTATGAGGTTCCCATGGAGGTGAACCAATGGCTAGCTAATTTTTGGTGAGAATGTTCTTCTCACCATATAGATCATTCTCATAAAAAATTAACCTATTCTAGCATTTTTAATCCCATCAAAAGTTGGTTAAAAAATCAACGGTAATTATTTATATTAAACTTTTGATAACGTTAGATATTTTAAACTGGACAAAATTTTGGTGAAATGATCTATACTAAGAGGATAACATTTTCACAAAAACTCAGTTATTAGTTCGTATATATTTAAGCCTTACAAGCCAAAATTAACCAAAGGATGTGGCGGGGGCATAAAAATACATCAATGGGGTTTTAGTATTTTAGCCCAGGGTAAAATAGGGAAAAAAAGGATAGTACTCAACAAAAATAAATTCCAATTTTCATTACTCTTTCAACTATTCACAAACCTACAATGCATTGATTCCCTTTCAAAGTGCTAGACTATATTTCGTAACTTTCAATCAAATTTAATTTATTTTGAAGTTCAGTTGAGGTTTAAGTAGCTAAGTTCTGGCCGGTCGTCTCTCTCTAGTTCCGGTGACGTGCAATGACGAGGAAGAAGAAGGCTATTGAACCCCCCATCATCTTCTTCCTCATCAAGTTCTTCTAACCAAGAGGATGAAAAGTTAGTATTTTCTCTCAAACTTTAGATCCGTATTTAAACTTCAATTTGTTAGTTTTAATTGTTGTAAAAGTGTTTGGATAGTTATTTTCTCACCGAAGAGACCGATTTTAGGTCTATTTTATGGTAAATCATAAAAGAATGGTGGTATCTTAGAAATTATTTAAGGGTAAAAATTAGAAAAAAAAATTTTAGAACAATTTTTGTATTTTCAACTAGGTATTGGTTTAATTATATTAAAATTATAGGATGGTTCATGGTGAGTAATAGTCAAAATCTTTGACCAACATGAATTTCACCTAGGACTCATAGAGAATTCTAAGATTCTCAATTGCATCAGTCTTAATGTATACTGAAAAATATAATAGTTATACACATATTAAAAAAATGTATATTCATGTATTAAACGCGAATTAAATGGATGATTGCTAATAAGACATAAAACTATCCCTTAATACTAGCCCCGCAATATAAATTCTTAGTTCTGCCCCTATTTGGCAACGAGAAGTAGAACTAGAAGTGCTTCTACTCCTTGGAAGAATAGAACCCTAGGGGCGAGGCTAGACCTTGCCACCTTGGATTAGTCAGGCCTTGCTCAAGCTAGTCCGAAAACCTGCCCAACGCAACTTGAAAATGGTCCCCATTGTCTCCTCTCTCTCTGGGCCGGACCTGTTTGTAACCCAGAATTGATCCTTTATAAATTTCTGTGAATGTATTATAACTTGCTCTAACTTTCCGATCAAAAAAATAATAATTTGCTCTAACTTGGTTTTCAAAGGAAGATTATTAATTTTTTTTTTTTTGAAAATCAAGCAAGATATTATTAATCAAGCAAATTGAAGGAAGATTGCACATAAGCAAGATCTTTCTTCATACAAGCTGGAGGAAAAATAACACACATACAAAGAAATAAAAATATAAAAAAATACAAATAAAGCACAAGGAAAATCCGAACAAATTCAGAGCAAATGGTAAATGGCGCAACGTCTGACCAAATTGAAAGAGTTTCTTCCCAAAGAAGAGATTCGCCCATATAGATAGAGGGGAGAGATAAGCCCAACACCTTGTGTATCCAAAAGAAAGGAAAAACTTCCTATCTGACGAAGAAGAGTCCGGTTGTTGTCGATCTGGTCCGTCAAAACACTAGATCTGAGCTTAATCGGAGTAGATCTAAAGCACACACAAAAGAAAGAAGATTATTGAGCAAAAGTCGCCAAAAAGGCGAACAAAAGTCGCCATAAAGGCGTGCAAAAGTCGCCAAAGAGACGATAAAGACAAAGAAAAATAAAAAATTTGAAGATTCTTTTCGCAGGAGGCTCATAGCTCCGGCGAAGGGAATGGGATCTGTCTCTTCGTTGCTGCTCCTTTTTCTCTCTATCTGAGATTCGAAAACGTTTTCCCAGGAAGATTATGACTTAGAAAAAACTACATAAATGAATGATGGATCCAAAAATAATAAAACGCTTACCATGCTTAATTTGCCATCCACGTGCTTAACTGTTGAATGGATCACCAAAAAATTTCTTCCAAAAATTTAATATTTTGATTTCTTTAATTACTTAAAATGAATCTCTCTAGTACTCCCCTAAAAAACATATAAAAAGTAAAAAAATTCTTTTTTAGTACTCTTATTGGAGTTGATTTACCCCACCACAAACAAAAGCTTGTTAATTAGAAACTTATCTTACTAGAAGTCCCTAATAGATAAAATCTTCACCATTTTTTTTTTTCTCAAAACTATTTTTGTTGAAATAACAAAATTTTTAACACAGTAAAAACTCGAGTAAACATGTGCAGTTCTCGATAAAAAAAATTAAAAAAAAAAGTAACACACGCAGGCCTTGTGCGGGAAGGGTCGTAAATTAAAGTAGAAACACTAACGCTTCTAGTAGAGACAATTTTTTTTTTTTTTTTTTTTTGCCCTTTTGTACTTGGGAAAAGTTAAAGAAGCATCCAATGCATTCTCAAAGACCTCCAACACCTAGTTAATTGCCTTTTTTGCATGTTGTACGTGCATTCGCCCGATAGCAGGGTAAGGATAGAATGGGGTTGCATAAAGTCCCATATGATTATGGTTTGCCAACTTCGACTCCGACCAGCCGTTCCACTCAGGCTGAGATAAAAATATAATTTAAAAAATAAAAAGTTCATAAAAACGAATTAAACTGACTGAGTCCGACCAATCAGCCGAATCAGGGTCGAGCGGATCCATGAATTTTTATTGGGGGGCAAAATGGCTATTCACAAAAATCAAAAGTTCGGGAAACAAATCTAAAATTTTATTGACAAAAATTTGATTAACAAACCAAACGAACTAAACACCAAATCATAGAATTCCAAACATAAATCCTACCTAATGGCATTGAGTAATGGTGGAAAGCTTGAAATTTCAGTTCTGGTTGATCAAGGCTTTGAGCATAACTCTGATAGCTTCCCCAAATCCTTTGTCCCCATTTGCATGTGTCCTCCATGTACCCACGTTGATTTGATTCGAACCAATGACTAATTATTTTGTAAGATTATTCTCCTTGCTATATAGATCACTCTCGCAAAAAAACAACTCATTTCTAAAACTTTCAACCTCATGAGATGTTGATCGAAAAAAAAAACGATGATAATAAACTGTTTATATTTCAATCAACTTTTGATAGAATTAGATGTCGTAGAATAAATTAATTTTTTGTGAGAATGATTTATATGGCGAGATGAACAATCTTACAAAAAAAATCAGCCGTTAGTTAGCCTCCGTGCGGCCCCACAAGACAAAATAAACGTAGGCACATAGAGGGTACATTGCAAATGGGGATAGATTGATCTGCTCTCTCATTAGAGCACTGCTTGTGTGCTTGCTTATTAATCGAAAGTGGTTTTTTCTATTTTAGGCCTTGTTTTTTTTTAAGCCTACTGAAACTGAATGAACTTAAATAAATGAACTGAAATAAATTTTTTGAAAAGCTGTTTGTTTTTCAACTGACATTTTTTTAATAAGTTGAGTCTGAGACAGAATTTTGACACAATTGTCCTTATCCATAACCTTATTTTCCATGTTATTATGAATACTCTGTTGCTTTTGTGTAAGAATTACTTTACTTTGACATTTTGAAAGATCAAATGGTGCATAATATATTTACATGCATCTTCAGCTTGTTAAAGTTTAGGGGATTGATTTATGTTGATATATTGAATGCTTTCAAAATTTTTTTTTTTTGCTTGGCCTAGTTTGATTCCCGCAATAAAAGATGGTTTATCAATTACTTTCTTTTTTGTTTTCATTGATCAGAAACCCACCTTCAAACTTGATCCATGAATCGATACCCATAAGATCAATCTTTGGATAGTACCAAAAGTTCTAAAACCCACATTTGTTGTTTTAAAATAAAAAGATTTAAACGAGTAACTCAAAGTAAGAAATAAGCTTGGGAAGATGACGCAACACAACTAAGGTTTGTTGAAGGTTTTCTTAAGTATGAAGAGGTTGGGTAAAAATAGATAAAGGTAAGTGTCGTTTTAAAAATATAATGAGGGCACAAAGGTAATTCTAATTCTTTTCAGTAATTCATCACCATTTAAGCCACAAATTTGTACTGAAAAAACTTAGAGATTTTAGCAGATCTCAGCCTTCATTTCAGTGACTTCAAAATAAAAACAAACGGCTCTGAATGCTGAAATGAACCATTTAAGCACTCATTTCAGCATTCAACACTCATTTTAGCAAAAAATAAACGACCTCTTAGTTATTCACATATTTGGGTCTTTGAGAGAGAGAAAGTAAGGTGGGCCCTAATAGTTATTAAACTTTCAGCCAAATTATTTTAGAGTCCTCATGTGTTGAGATAGAATTAAAATAATGAACTATAGATATTTTTTATAAAAAACCTCTAAAATATCATACGTAGTTGAATTTTTTGGAAAGTTGAGAAGGGGCAGTTGCCCCTATGTGCATCCGCCCCTAGACCGATCGAACTGAATGTAAGAACGACTATCTCATTATGTACAGATCGAGTCTGGTCGAAATGAGTTTTGCTAGAATAACATCAAAATTTGACACTAAATATTACATCTGCTTTTTAAAAGTGGTATGAGGGGATGAAATGTAATTAATGCTTTTTCATGATTGATTTTCAATCAATAAAATAAGCAGATGTAATCTTTGGTGTCAAAATCTGGTGTCCTTGTAGTATTGCCCGGTTTAAATTGTGGCCAAATCAGGTCTGACTTGGTCAAGTCGACAGATCATGCATGTGATGCCTTTGAATGACCTCAAATGACTCAAACTTTCATGTAAAGAAAACATTACAAAAAATTCAAAGTTATTTGATGTCATGCACATGGGGTTTTATATACCCCTTCCCCATCATAGCTTCACTCTTGCACCACTACCTAAACAAAGAGTTTTCTTTTTAAAAAAATTTATTTTATTTTTCTAGTTATTGTCTAGGCACAATACAAGGTATAAGAGAGGAGCCATTCACAATGTAGATCATTACAATGCCATCAATTGATTATGGAAATGCGCCATAAAAAACACAAAAAAAAACCCGCACAAATGATGTAAAGAAGGAAGAGAAACTGCTAACTTACAATTATCAGAAAGTCAACCATTCAGAATAAGTACTCGGATGCTCTAAAATTATACCCATCAAAATTTAACAATTCAGCATAATTGTGTGAGCACTTAATTAAGTGCCAAAAATATATTATTTTGGCAATTCTGTGGGATTAAAACCATTAAGTATAGATTTGGCCCACCATTAATTTTACTGAGGCATTTGGTGGCCAAGAAATAATTTTTTATGTATTAGCACCAAAACAAGGGCGCTGCCACGAGGGCTCCATAACGATACGTGGACTACACGTTATGTTTTGGGGTTACACGAGCTTGCCACGTGGTTCACACTTATCCACCATGTGGCTCAAATTTATCATTTATCGCACTTGGTACGACAAGAAAAAATAAGGGGAGCTATTGAAGGATTAGGGTTTAGAGGTCATCTTCAAGGACCCGAGGGAGGTATCTACTTAACACGTTTACCAGGGCGCCCTGGGCGCTGAACCTCAACCTCAGAAGAAATGCAAGAGAAGGAAGATAGTGGTCGCTGTAGGCTAAACATTCTGTCAGCAAAACTGTTATCCAGACAGGATCCTCTGCACCAATCGTGGAAATATGGCCCTGAGAGTGGCAGAGCTTCTAGCCTCTGGCCAACAACCACGCATCCTTAGAGATCGTGGTTGTCCCCCTCCTAACGTCTGCTTGGGTGACAATCATGATGAATATCGGGAGTGCCCCCCACATGCCAAATGCACGAGTAGGAGGCTGCAACTAACTATTCTAAATGAAGAAAGCTATAAATACTAAGGGAGCCACTCATTCTAGGCAGGACGGCTTTCTAGGACCGCCATACTCTTTTAAGGCATCATCTTCCTTCTCAGTTTCTTCCACCCTCTAAAACCCTAGTTCTTCCCTCCTCTAATTCCTTCTCTTCTCCAAGGAGCTATTAATCTCAATCGATGGTAGAAAACAACCTCGGAATGACCCCCGAGTGGTTTAGGCCGAGGCCTGTAGGTTATTTCCACACAAAATCTTACGTTGTCACCTTTGACATTAAGACACTCTCATCTCCATCCATTCCACCTTACTTTTCTGCACTACATTCTACGGGTAATGCTACAGGCACCTCGAATTTGCACACAAAATCATACTTGAGGTCTAATTTGAGTCTAATTTGGTCTAACGTGGGTCTAATTTTAGTCTAATTTGAATAAAATAATCAGAGGTATTAGCAAAGGTGCAAACCCAAGGTGCTTGTAGCATTTTCCACATTCTACTACAATGACAAGAGGTGCATGATAGTACTCCGGATCCGCCATTAATTTAATAACCTAAGGCTGCCATTGACACCTTTCTTCATTCTCAATTTTCCATAAAAAAAGTACTTGAGTGGTCAAAATTCAATACATCTATGATAAGCCAAAAGCATGGTACAACATTAAACTGCTTATTATTATATCATAAGATAATTAGATCAAACTAGCTGATCTCTCTTGAGACGATCATACGTATACATATACATGGAATTGGCATTTTTATTTTCAATTTCTTTTTTCTCAAAACAAGTAGGTCCATATAAGACTCTTCCTTTGAGTGTACCATGTGCCCTCCTTTTTATTCCACTTCAGACATTGCAGCTTTGCCTACATATCTATCTCTTCTTTTTAATTCAAAAACCCTTGTATAGATAAAACCCTAATTTCAAAAAGATAAAACCCTAATTAAAAAAGATACAAAGATCATAAAGATTAAAGTTAAAGCTTCCCTTGTATATATCCTCATGTTCCTTCCTTTGTCTTTGCTCTTTCACTTTTAATGTGTCATTAGATCTCATACTCTATATAGATATATAATAAATCATCTTTAGTACCCATCTTTCCAGGATTCCAAATCTCCATCCAAAACCCTTGTCAGCCACATGAAGTTACTTTGATTTGTGGGCCCCTTCTGGCATATTTTTGTACAGTATGTACAAAAGGGTATCTAGGATATTCATTCCCCTGAACTGCACATTCATGGTCTAGTCATCAAAGCAACATTCAATATTGTGAGGGGTCAGTGTGTAGGGAAGAAAAGTGGTGAAGAATCTCTTTGTAGTTTACCTTCCCAAACCCTCACTTTGTTCATCTTTTCTTCACACCAGTGCAACTGTTCATCACTGATTTCTGTCATTCTTAAAACCCTAGACACCACTTTTAGATCTATCAAACTCATCAATATCTCCATCTCATCCTCCTCCTTCAACTTTCTTTTTCTTATGCATTTTCGAGCCCGGCGCAGATCTTTAATCTTCATCTTCTTCTGCAAAATCAAATGTAATTAATTAAAGGGTAATTAAGATAATATTAATTAAGTTTTGGTTAATTTCAATGAAAAAGTTAGTAATTAAGATATAAAAGTGTAGTTTAAACAATAATTAGTACTCACTCTTTTATTTGATTTCCTCATCAAATTGAGATAAGTTGGATCAACTGTTCTTTTATGATTTCTCTTGAAAAATGCTTTAAATATATAACAAGGTGTCTCTTTATCTGCCTTCAAAAAATTCATGAAAGTTCGAATCGCGTCTTCGATTACTCTACCAAACTTAATTGATGATACTGTAATGTTGAAACCTGCCTTCTTTTGATCATCTTCTGAATCTTAATTTGAAAAAACAAATTAAGCAAAATATCAGATAACAAAAACAATATATATATAGTACCAAGTGATATATGATACGGACGCATATATTTCTACACAACTATTACCGTATTCGCATAATTGTTTATCATAACCTAAAACTAATAATACAAATTTTATAAAATGAACTGCCAAACATATAAAAATATCAATGACGTGCTAATTAATAATAAAAAGTACACAATTAATTAAAACATACTAATTAAAAACTTAAATAATTAAATTAATCATAACTGAATAGTGAAAGGTGGTGAAGGGTGATCAAATTGCACCTCTAAACTCAGGAACTTGAAGTAGATTTGGTGCTGAAATTCTCATTCGAGCGTAAACTTCAGGACGCCGGCCATGTTCATACGGCTCGTTCTCAATAAATCGCTGTAATAAAACCTGAAATTGCTGAAACTGTTGAGCGATCTGACCGGGACATCCAGGATCTTCTTCACGACGTGTAGCTTTAAGTCGCTGGAAATTCTTGTAGTTCCAATTAAGAGCTTCCCATGTTAAGCAAATTTGAGCTACATAAGCAGTCTCCAGTTCTAAATATGGGTTACGTCGACCCAAATCATGGGATTTTTTATTTTTTGTTGTTAATTTATGAACAATTCTCTGTGAAATTGATCTTGGACACACTTCTATAGCTCTAAGAGATTCTGAAAAATGGGTTTTTGATATAATTAGTACAATATATATATATATATATATATATATATATATGCTCAAAGATTTGCAAAAAAAAAATAAAAAATAAAAATTAACAGTAATATTAATGAAAAAAAAAAATGACCTGTTTCACTGAGTTTTTGTGCACTAATTCGATCGAAGAACAACATCTCTTCATCATATTTTCGAAAAACAGCATAAGACTCCCATGTCGGGCAACTCCTCCGAGATGATGAAGAAAAAGGATCCTCTGTCCCCGAATCTCTATAATTTATTGAGTTTCTCCATTCTGAGGAACTCTTAGACGTCGATCCTTCGGTACATGAATCTCCAAAAATCTCTTCCACAACATCTTTTCGAACTTGAAACTTTTTGGTTTCCAAAACGAAAAATTTTCCATCTTCGGACATTTTCGTTTCTATAGTATTTTTTTGATCCTTACTTTCTTTATTATGGCATTCTTCTGTTAACAGCATAAGCAATGTCATCAGGTCTAGTAACATAGTCAAAAGTAAGATGGTTGATATTATTGATACCTACCTTCGGAAGCAGTGTCATCATTGGGTACCGGGCCGCTATTATTGAGATCAATTTGAATTGGAGTGGCAAAGCCATTTTCGCTAGGATCCGGATCCACGACCGACGACGTCGTTGTTGTTGTTGCTAAAGAATCACCATCCTTTATTGAGGGCTCTGCTTCTTGAATGATCATTACATCATCTCCACTACTATGTTCAGATTCTGAAGCTTGTGAAAAATATTCGGGTGATGGTTCCTCGATGACAAGGACTTTTTCATCACTTGGATCTTGAGACATAGATTCCTCGATGTCAACATCATCTTCTTCGAATATTGTCTCTTGGTCGCGGACGACGTCGTGGACGATGGCTTCATCAAATACAATTTGATGATCATTTTTGGGACTTTGAATAGGTAAGAATAATAGGGATTCTCCACCATGAATGATATCAGCCACCAAATGATCTTCTTTCTCCATGTACTCAAAACTGAAGAACCCATAATGGTGATCTTCATGATCTTCTTCAACAATAAAACCATCTTCATGTTGTACTTCATCATCATCATCATCACAAGTACTGCAAAACAAAAAGATATATATATACAATGAGAGAGAGAGTTATAGAGAGAGAAAGAAAGAGCTAGAGAGAGAGAAAGACCTTAAAAGTGTGATTAGCTTGCGCCAGATTGAGAGAAAGAACTTAGCAAGAAAAATGGAGGAGAAGTTGAAGAAGAGGAGGAGAAGGTGGAAGGAGATTGGGGCATTGAAGAACAAGATTAGTAAGGTTTCTTTAGAACTACTACTACCTATCATTTTGTTGGTGCTTGGAAAATGGGCTTCAAATTAAATGACTCAATCTCTTCACTCCACCAAGATAAAGTTACTTACATAAACAAAAAAAACATAAAAAAAAAGTATGCATTCATGATTTCCCTTAATTCCCAAAGTACCCCCACTAATTTAAGTCAAATGGTAGATATGTCCTTTTGTAATGAATTGAATAATCATTATTAATTCTATTCATCATCAACTTCTTAAATATACTTAGCTTGAGATAGTTTCTATTTTGAATATGGATCCTGTTGTCGTACACATATATGTGATTGTAAAATTAGCTTATAAAAAATAATTACATTTGGACAATCTCTAATTAATTAGATTTGATTGTTTCCACAAAAGAAATAACCTGTTGAAAATTTTTAGCAGTTAGATTTGAGCAATTTTCAAAATAGGCTTCGTGAACACGTTAGACATAGATTCAAAGCTCAACAAGGAAATACTATAACAAAAAGTCGGTGTTATATTTTGGTCACAGTCTGGTTAAGGGATGGCCAAAGTCACTGGCCTTAAAACCACTGCATAATAGGATAATGCTAAATTTATAGTAAAATCTTACATAATTTCTTACGGAAAGCTAAACTAACTGTAGGACTGTTTTTCACATACTCTTGTAATTCGCGTCCATCCTAAAATAATATACATCAACTATAGATTGTGTCTTGGATAGAAAATTTTGTAGATTTTTCGGTAAACCTAGCATCACCGCTCCATAATATAGTTTCTAAGTTTGACCAATTACGGATAAGTCACATGTTAACTTGAATGAGTTGTTTAGATAACAACGACAAAAAAGAAAAAAAAAATTAAAATCTCACATAGTATTCTGATTGGGTATGCAAATATTTGCTTTAGCCATAGAAAATATAGTTGATTTTTTATTTTTTTTTAAATTTTTTTCGCGAGTTCCACGTTGGTAGCGTTTCTAAAGGGTTAGTCCAACAACATGTACACCAACTTTTTTTTTTGATAAGTCACCAACACACCTGCTTGGATGGTGACACAAAATCTATGCATCCAACGGTCACACATGTATTCTACCGCATCCTATGCAAGATACTTCTGCATGAAGGATCAAACCAATAACTATTAATATTTTCGCATGGGGTCCATGACCACAAGTACATCTTTATTAGCTAGGTCAAGCCCAATAAGAAGTTTCATGGTTATCCACAGGTGAGGAACCAGGAATTTATATTAAGGGTTAGCTATGAAGCTTTCGGTCATTAAAAAAAAAAAACTATGAAGTTTTCTTAGCAATCACCCGTTAAAAAAAAAGTTATGAAGTTTTCTTAGCAATCATTCGTTTAACACGCGAACATTACATTATTTTTAAATATATATCCATATTATTCTCATACTTTTTAATATGCATTACACTAAATGAATATATTGTATTATACATGTTTTAAAATATCTGCCCCCGTAAGATTTGGTAGAAAATAAAAAATCAACTATATGAAAACGACATTGTTTTTATCGTTAATCTTAGACCAATTATTGATCGAGTTAAATGATGAATTTCATTGTGAAGAGAACATTCTCATAAAAAGTGAACGCATTCTAAAATTTCTAACCCACCAAGACTTTGTACAAAATTAACTATAAAAATATTTAAGTGAACCCTAGAATTGGTGTAAGTAGAGTGTAAACTAAATGTGAATAAATAAAAATATAACATGATACTATATATGTTAGCAACGCCCCCTCTTTTTCAACCGCCATCTCCTTTAATTTTATTCTTTTTCTTTCTACCTTTTAGCTATTTCTCAATGGCTTAAAGAGGCTCAGTGTCTGGAAAACCTAATATCAGGTAACTCAACAACATAAGCAAAAGAACCAGCTTTATTGATAGGTGGTATTACAGTAAAGATGTTCATTTTGAACAATCCATCGTTCAGATAACCCTTGCCCACATATATGTCATTTTTGCTTAAAACAAACTTGTCAAAAATAAATACAAGTTTAAACCCGTTCTTGCTTAACAACGAACCAGAGATCAGATTCTTCCGAATATCCAGAATATGCAGTACATTGTTCAACGTAAGCTCCTTACCCGATGTCATTTTTAAAATAATTTTTCCTTATCCTGCTACCTTTGAGGTTGAAGGGTTTCCCATAAAAAGCTGCTACTCTTCTTTATTCACATCTTGACAAGTAGAGAACATCTTCCTTTTAGAACAGATATGACGAGTAGCTCCTGTGTCCACCCAATATTCCCTTGGATTGCTTCCAACTAGATTAACTTCCGATACGACTGTAGCCAAGTTTATGTTATCAACGTCTTTTGCCATTCTTTCCTCTTCAGTCAGATGAACTTCATTTGACTTCTTCTTGGGATTTTGGCAGTCCTTTGCACGATGTTCTACTCTGTCGCAGTTAAAGCATTTTTTCTTAAATTTCTTGAAGGAGCCTTGATGTTTACGCGGACTTGCACCTTGCTTCCTTTTCTTATTCACTTTCTGTCCTTCTTTTACGATATTGGCTTTGGAGGGGTAAGATTGATTTTCAGTATTATTTTCTGCCATACGGCTATCTTCTTCAACTCTTAATTTTAGAATTAAGTCCTGGAGATCTATTTCCTTTCGTTTATGTTTAAGATAATTTTTGAAGTCTTTCCAAGCAGTCGGTAATTTTTTGATTAGCGCTGCCACTTGGAATGATTTGCTAATTAACATTTTTTTAGCCTTGAATTCATTTGAAATTGATTGAAATTCGTGGACTTACTCATCACAGTTTTGTTAATAACCATTTTGAATTCAAGGAATCTATCGACTATGAATTTCTTTATACCGACATCTTCAGATTTGTACTTTTCATCTAAAGACTCCCAAAGTTCTCTTGCTGATTTCATAGGACTGTAGACGTTATAAAGAGAATTTTCTAGGCCATTGAGGATATAGCTTTTGCAGAGAAAATCAACATGTTTCTATGCTTCAACTGCTGCAACAGATTGCTTATCAAATTCATCTTCGCTGAGTTTTGGGCAATCTTCATATAAAAACCTTGCTAAATTAAGAGTTGTCAGATAAAATATCATTTTTGTTGCCATATCTTGAATTCAAAGCCGTTGAATTTTTTCAGTTTCTCACCCGGATCCACATTGATAGGAGGAACAGAAGTTTGCATTGCGGATGCCATAGTTTCTGTACAATAAAACAGAAATCGAATCAGTATACAACTTACCAATTGTACAAGTTACTTAAATAAAAAATTAATTAAGTAGTCCAAAATAGAATTTTGTACATGTTACTTAAGTAATAAGAGTTTTACTAATTAATACCCTTTAGTATTACTGTTACTTAATTAAACTTTTATTACTCGTTAGTTTAAGTACTTTAAAAAGTACACATTACTTAATTAGTAATACTGTTACTAATTAAGTAATATTATACTTAATTAGTTATATCTCTTAATAAAACACGTTAGTATCCTAATTAGTTAACTATTTAAAATTACCTAATTAAGTATTTTAATAATAAATCTAATTAAGTACTTAATAAGTACACGTTAGTATACTATCCCTTAATAAAAATACGTTAGTATAAGTACTACGTAATAATACACGTCAATATCCTATTACTTAATCAGTATAAGTATCACACGTCAGTATCCTTATTACTTAAGTAGTACATCCTATTTCAATTTAAATAAAATACGATAATTAATAGGTATATCAAGATATACGTTAGTATAAGTAGTACTTATAAGTATCACTTAATAATACACGTTAAAATAAGTATTACTTAATACGTTACTAATAGGTATTCCAGATATAGAATTACAGAACAATATTTTATTTCCATTAAATAGAATACCAGAACTAGAAGGGAAAAAAAAAGAGTTTTGTAAGGATAGAACAAATCTAAGAGATAGATAGCAGTGAGAAACGAGTCAAATATTGTCTTAAGATTGTTGTTTCCACTATATCAAAATCTCTAACTTGAATGAAGAAGAAATCTACAAAACCTTAGACGTTGAAAAGAAAAATAAAAGGTAGAGAAGATCGAGGCTTGAATTAAATTCAATGTCCTTAAGACAATATTCGCCCCGCTACTAGTGCTCACGGTTTATTGGCAATTAGTCTCCCAGGTATAACGATCAAAATCCTTCGGTAAAGCACTTCAACAAAGGAAACACACGAATCACACTAAATTATTTTCTTTTGAATACAGACGCACACACTTAGAATTTTTATTACATGATAAAGACTGGAATAAAAGACCTATTTATAGATAATAATACGACTCTTAAGAAGAGACACAAACTAAAAAAGAAAATTAAGACAAAAGATGTGAGGCCCTAAAAGACACCTATTCAATATGAACAGATACCAACATACCTGTTTCATTCACACGGGACTCTTCGGGATTAATTAGTTTTTCTCATTCACCCGAAAACTAATTTGACCACACAAAAATTAGTGGATCCCACTTAATTTAATCCAAAGAGTACTCGGTCAAAGCCAAGTTTCCAACAACTTTTGATGGGGTTAGAGATTTTAGCCAAAAACATCAAAAAGTCTTTTTGTTACCTAATTTAAACCCTGGCTAGCCAAAGCAAAATAACCACTTAACTAGGTATATAAGTAATAATTAATACCAAAAATTTATACAGAATTGTTTTTGTTTTTCAAAATTTTATCCCCGACCATAATCAGGGTGAGCTGACCAATGGGCTTTGTCGACGTGATGTACCAGTGCAACTAAAATTAGGAGTATATTCATCTTGCGTTAAATATTACTAGGAATAACCCCTACACGCCCTTCGGATGTCCAAACGCGCTACGCGCGTTTCGTCTATGCACGCATCCCCACCACCACTACCGAATCCACTCCACGTGACTCAAAAAAGAGTATTTCAGTCATTTAGCTCTTCATTTAAGTGGAATAAAGATTGTAAAAATTAATTGTCCATTCTCTCCACCACCACCACCATCAGCTGTAAATAAATAACTATGGCCACGGAACACATCCGATATTTCAAAAAAGAAAATAAAGTTATTTTGGTCATTTATATAATAAAGTTGTTAAAGGGAATAAGGGTATCGGTGGAATATCGAAAAAGAAAATAAGACTATTTTGGTTATTTATATAATAAAGTTGTTAAATGACCATTTTAACCTCAAAAAGTTAAAAGTAAAGAGGACATAACCCAAACTGTTGATGAGAAATAAAAAAAGATACCTTCATATATTTTAGTCGTTGATGACTATATATAAAAAGATACCGTCCTGTTTTAATATATAGATTACAACTC
This sequence comes from Macleaya cordata, assembly GCA_002174775.1. Taxonomy (NCBI): domain Eukaryota; kingdom Viridiplantae; phylum Streptophyta; class Magnoliopsida; order Ranunculales; family Papaveraceae; genus Macleaya; species Macleaya cordata. The sequence goes on from MVGT01003946.1 coordinate 136,439, forward strand.
TAGCTCACTCTAGCTCGGGCTATAGCCCCAAAGTAGGTATCCTTAAAAGGAAAGTTCTAGTGTAACTCTAGTTCTTTTCCTAATTTTACCCCGGCCTGAACCCCCTAAGTCCACTACTGGTTCTGCCTTGGTCAGTGGCGGATCCAGGAATTTTCTTTGAGGTAAGCGAGTCAAGTTGACCGAGTTAATTTAGTGAGTTGGTCAACTTTGACCGGGTCAAATTATTGAATCAATTAAACTTATCTCTATTATTATCAAATTCTTATATCTAGTACTCCTGCTACTTAATTATCATTACATGTTCCACTTTCATACTTCTTGTTTACACCTTTTGGCCTACATGAAAATTATGGAATGACTAATGTTTTAGCTAATCTCTTCACCAGTAAGAGTACATTTTGAAATGGGCTAATATTTTAGTGTTCTTAAGGTTTTTAGAGTTAGATATATATATTTTTTTTAAATGCAGGTTTTTTTTTTTTTTTTTTTTTCCAGAGTTCGGTGTTTTTAGGATTTTTAAGAATTTTAAGACTTTTTAGGGTTGGGACTTTTGGGGTTTTAAGATTTTTTTTAGGATATTTGGGATTTTCAGGATTGATCTTATATTACTCTCTTTTATTTTATTGTGTCAATGTATTTTTCTTAAGGTTAAATGCACTCTATGAAAATTCAAGGGAATCCTTAACATTCTGGAATGTATATAAGGAAGGTTGTTATTTATTTAAGTGAAATCCAAAGAGTGAGAGAAAAAAGGAACAAATGAGGAGAGAATGAGAAATTAAATAAAAGAGCAATACAATAGTGGTACTAAAATGTCAAGTTAGAATACAAATTTTTTCTCAGGGTGGTCAAATTTGTATATATGTCAATGTAGCTTTGGAAAGAGAGGGTGGTCAACAGACCACCCTTCCACCAACATAGGTCCGCCACTGGCCTTGGTTATCCGCTTACCTGGGAACAAATAGAACTGGAGCTGATTTCACCAGTTCCGATTATTCCTCATATTTCAGAATTGATTGGATGATTTAGATGTCGATCGAGACAGACGTCTATCCTCTTTTCTTCAATCTCCAAGGAGGTTAATTTTGCGGTTGATACCATAATCAGGAGAAATAATTAGCTTGTTCTCTGCGAAATGGAAATTTTTGTTATTAGGTCAATTTCGAAGCTTATACCGCCATGGTCAGGAGAAGCAATCAGCTTGCTTTTCGCTAAATAGAAATTCTCATATTTTCTCCATAGTTATGAGAATATAGATTCAGATTACTCTAGATTTTCGTAAGGTGGCTTAGGATATCCAAATAATTGGTGCAACTTTGATGTCAACCTATTTGGGAATGGGATCTGTGGCTGCATTGTGATGTGTTTTCCTCACTTCTCCTAGTCGGTTTTGCTCTTGTTATGCATTGCCCTTGCTGTTCTATTATCTTGTCTAGTCATGGGAGTTTATATATTTGTATTTTCTGTAATAAATTTTATTCTTTTTACTCAGCAAAAAAAAAGAGTGTTGTTATTGACACTTAAATTTTTTATAGGTTGTGGCCTACATTCAAGGGTATCCTTTAATTTATCACTTTTATCCCACATTTTATTTGGAGATATCCCACTTCTAAATATTAATTATTATTTTTAATAAAATAATAAAAATTTTAACCCAAAAAATAAAACAATCCCTCTTTCATCCACCCCCTCATCTACCGTCCGACGAAAGGAGAGTAAGAGTTCGTTTTTCCTCTTTAATCTTAAGTTTTTTAGTTATTTTTTAGTTGTTTTTGGATGAGAGAGTCCTGATGGGAGGTCTTGGCCTCGGGAGGAGGAGACTCGATGCTAAGGCTCGCTCATAGATGAGGGAGTCGTAGGTGCAGGATTCGGCTTCGAGCGGGTGAGTCTTAGCACTAGGACTCGCCCCTGCGTGGCTGAGTCCTGTTTGTTAGCCCTAAATTTTGATCTTATTTTTTTTTACAAAATAGCAATAAAAATTTAAAAAGATTGTAACAATACCTTCGAATGATGTGATTAAGAATTATTTACAAAATTTGAGGAACCAACCGTCTCATCAATTTAGTTTTTTTTTACAGATCTCACTCATTATTAATAGAGTTTTACAAGAAATAGAATCATCCTCTATGAAAATCTGTGTGAAATAATGTTAGAATCAATGGGTTATGAACCCATTTAAATGTGAATAAAAAATTAAATAATTTATTTTATTTAATTTGAAGAGCTGTGACCATTAGACATTTAGATTAATTTAAATTAAATGTTTCAAGGGTTGTGACCATTGGATGTTTAAATTAACTTAACTTAAAAGTTGACTGTTGAGAATTTTCTAAATTCAAATGAAGGGTTGTGACTATTAGGGAATTGGGTGTCTCTACCAACAATCATTGTGTCTCTCTTAAGGGTCACAATTAAATCGAATACCCCACTTGGATTCTCATTTTGGATCATCGAAAAATCTATTTATGCATTAACATATTGCTGCATTCATAAAATCATCATCCTAAGTGAAGTGTTCTAGAGAGTGAGTCTGTTATTACTACAGAGAGAATTCAACAAAAATTCTTGGTTCGCCATTTTTCGAAGTTTGAAGTGCTGCTACTGCGAGAAAGGGAGGCCATTATATCCTGGGAGACAAGCGCTACAAATTGTGAGTACCCGTGTGGGGCGAATCTTTCTTAAGGCTAAAGGATCCACTCCTTGCCTCAACTATTTATTATTTTACTGTGTTTATCTTCTTCTTCTTCTTCTTCTTCTTCTCTATCTTTTCTCTCTTATTCGATTTTGAATTTGTGACCAGATTAGAAGTAACATAACGATCCATTTTTCTAACAATCTTAAGACAGATTATTTTGATTGTTATTGTGTTACTTGGTTTCAGTTTCAGATTTATAAACTTGAATTATTTTTGTTCTGGATAAGTGGTTATCAGGAAACTATTTTTTAAGATACTTACAAGTCTATAAATTGTGTATTTAACAGACAATAATAGCCGGCAATTCTGAAGAATTTTCAATTATGAATCATGTCTAAAGAATTCTTACAGAATTTAAGACAGATGAATCCTTTCTAAGGACTTTAATCATGAATCATGTCAAAGAAATTCTTAAGGAATTTAAGACAGATGAATCTTTTCTAGTGGCTTATATTATTGAAACATTACCGCCTTCCTAGAATGATTTCAAATTTTATTTTAAGTGCACTAGTAAGAAAATGAGTCTTGTAGACTTGATCACAAGATTGAAAATTGAAAAAAAAAAAACTCAATTCGAAGAAGCATTCTGAAAGTAATGCAATAATGTCCAACAAAGATGAGCCGGATTTTACAGCGATGGTTTCAGAAGTTAATTTGGTCGGCAACCCAAGAGAATGGTGGGTAGACACAGGGGCTACTCGTCACGTGTGTACTAACAGAAACATGTTCACCACCTATCAAACCATTGATAACGGAGAACAACTTTTTATGGGGAATTCAACCACATCTAAAGTTGAAGGAAAAGGAAAAATTGTTCTTAAGATGACTTCAGGAAGAGAACTCACTTTAAATGATGTTCTGCATGTTCCGGATATCCAAAAAAAATTAGTTTCTGGGTCATTACTTAGTAAGATGGATTTAAACTTATATTTGTGTCCGACAAGTTTGTACTAACCAAAAATGGGGTGTATGTGGGAAAGGGTTATTTAAGTGATGGGTTATTCAAACTCAATGTTATGACTGTAATACCTAAGAATATTAATAAAGTTAGCCCTTCTGTTTATATTGTGGAATCTTAAAAATCTTGGCATTGTAGATTGGGCCATGTTAATTATGATTCGTTAAAAAAATTAATTAATATGGATCATTTACCAAGTTTTCACATTGATTCTAGAGATAAATGTGAAATTTTTGTAGAGGCTAAATTAATAAGAGAATCCTTTCACCCTATTGAAAGGGATACAGAACTATTAGATTTAATTCACAGTGATGTCTGTGATTTAAAAGGAGTGCAAACCAGAAATAGAAAAAAGTATTTTATTACTTTTATTAATGACTGCACTCGATTCTGTTATGTCTATTTGATGAGAAGCAAAGATGAAGCAATAGAAATGTTCAAATATTTCAAAACGGAGGTGGAAAACCAACGGAGGTGGAAAACCAACTTAGTAGAAAAATTAAAATAATAAAGAGTGATAGAGGCGGTGAATATGAATCACCTTTTGGCGAATTCTATACAGAATATGGAGTTATCCATCAAATAACTGCTCCGTATTCACCTCAATCTAACGGAATCACTGAACGCAAAAATCGAACGTTGAAAGAAATGATGAATATGTTACTACTAAGTTCCGGTTTACCTAACAACTTGTGGGGGGAAGTTTTGCTTACTGCAAATCACATTCTAAACAGATTACCTCACAAGAAGAAAGATAAAATCCCATATGAATTATGAACTTTTCTTATAAAATAATAAAAGTGTGGGGGTGTTTGGCAAAAGTAGAAGTCCCTTTGCCTAAAAAGGTTAAAATTGGCCCTAAAACCTTTGATGGTATTTTTATAGGGTATGCCGAAAATAGTAGTGCTTATCACTTTTTAGTACATAAATCAGATATTTCAGATATCCATGAAAATACAATCATTGAATCCAGAAATGTTGTATTCTTTGAAAATATATTTCCTTATAAAAATATAAATTCTAGGAGTTTAGGTAAAAGAACTCATGATCAAGTTGATGAAAACTTACAACAGAATTCAAATATAAGAAGTGAGGATGAAAATCTGAATTTACAAAGAGAGAACCTAGATGAACCTAGACGAAGTAAAATAACTAGGACATCTAAGTCATTTGGTCCTGATTTTCTAACATTCTTGTTAGCAAATGAGCCTCAGACTTTTAAGGAAGCTATGTCTACTCTGGAAGCTCCTTTTTGGAAAGAGGCTATTAACAGTGAAATTAAATCCATCCTACAAAACCATACATGGGAGTTAGTAGATCTTCCTCCTAAAAGTAAAACTCTAGGTTGTAAGTGGATCTTCAAAAAAAAAAATGAAACCAGATGGATCAATAGATAAATACAAAGCCAGACTTGTAGCAAAAGGCTATAAGCAAAAGGAAGGCTTAGATTATTTCGACACCTACTTACCAGTTACAAGAATAACTTCTATTAGAATGTTAATCGCTATTACAACTGTGCATAATCTAATTATACATAAAATGGATGTTAAAACTGCATTTTTAAATGATGAGTTAGATAAAAAAAATATACATGGAATAACCAGAAGGATTTGTTGTTCCTGAACAAGAAAAGAAAGTGTATAAGCTTGTAAAATCCTTATCTGGATTAAAACAAGCCCCTAAACAATGGAATCAAAAGTTTGACACTGTGATGATGTCAAACGACTTTAGAATAAATGAATGTGATAAGTGAGTATATTCTAAACACACACAAAATGGTTATGTCATTGTGTGCCTCTATGTAGATGATATGCTTATATTTGGTAGTAACATTGAAGTTATAACTTCTACCAAGAAAATGTTGACTAAAAAATTCGACATGAAAGATCTAAGTGCTGTCGATGTTATTTTAGGAAATAAAATTTCCAGAACATCAGAAGGCTTGGTATTATCTCAATCTCATTATATTGAGAAAATACTTCAAAATTTTGGGAATCATGACAGCGGTCTTTCCAAGACTCCTGTCGATATAAATCTTCACCTAACCAAGAATAAAAAACTGAGCATATCACAGTCGGAATACTCTCGTATAATTGACAGTTTAATGTATGTTATGAATTGTACTCGTCCTGACATAGCATACGCTGTTAATAAACTAAGTAGATATACGAGTAATTCAGTAAAGGAATATTGGAAGGCCATTGTAAGGGTATTAAAATACTTAGGATATACCCAGAACTACGGATTATACTACACTAGGTATCCAACAGTATTAGAAGGATACTGTGGCACAAATTGGATCTTAGATACAAAAGATTCAAAATCAACAAGTGAATACGTATTCACTATTGGTGGTGCAACCTTATTATGAAAATCCTCAAAACAAACTTGTATTGCTAGATCTACAATGGAGTCTGAGTTTATTGCTTTGGATAAAGCTGGAGAAGAAGCAGAGTGGCTTCGTAACTTTTTAGAGGATATTCCGATATGGTCAAAACCTATGCCGGCAATATGTATACATTATGACAGTCAATCTGCGATTGGGAGGGCACAGAGTGATATATATAACGGTAAGTCTCGACATATTTGTCAAAGACATAATACCATGCAACAGTTGCTCTCAAATGGAATTATCTAGCGGATCCATTTACAAAAAGTTTGTCCAGAAAGCAAGTGTATAGATCATCAAGGGGAATGGGCTTAAAGTCTTAATCTATGAATCACCTTAAGAGAAACCGAACCTAGTTGACTAGAGATCCTAAGACCTAGGTTCAAAAGGACAATAGAAATTAAGAGTGATTCAAATTGTAGCACTGAGGAGCATAAACCAGAGATATGCTTCTACCCATTCGTAGGATGACACAGTGCTGCCTGCAGCGTGGAAAAGGATAAGCTAAAATGCTTTTAATGATTCCTATAGCTTAAAATAATCAAGTAGGGTATAACAGGATACGCTTAATAGGCAATCACCTATATGAAGTGTGAAGTGGGGCCGCTTCTTTGAGAACTTTTAAAAATGCTGAGTTCTCTAAAGCACTTTATGAATACCGGGAGTTGTTTAGGGCCAAAATGAACACAACAATGAGAACCAATTTTGTGAGGAAAGGAGTTGTGTGATAGTTATTGTCTAGGTTTACACCAACGACTCAAAGTTCAAGGCACGCTCATTAATTGGTCAAGTAAATCCGATAGCTATTCACTAAGGAAGGTTCAACGCGAGAGCTACCTATCCCCATGCAATTTTCTTCCATTTGAATTCTCTCTAGTGTCTGCATTTTCATTTGCATATTGTCTAATTTTTATTCATGTGGGAGATTGTTAGAATCGATGGGTTATGAACCCATTTAAATGTGAATAAAAAATTAAATAATTTATTTTATTTAATTTGAAGAGTTATGACCATTAGACATTTAGATTAATTAAATTAAATATTTCAAGGGTTGTGACCATTGGATGTTTAAATTAATTTCAATTAAAAGTTATGACTATTGAGAATTTTCTAAACTCAAATGAAGGATTGTGACTATTAGGGAATTGGTGTCTCTACCAACAGTCATTGTGTCTCCCTTAAGGGACACAATTAAATCTATAAATACCCCACTTGGATTCTCATTTTGGATCATCGAAAAATCTATTTATGTATTGGCATATTGCTGCATTCATAAACTCATCATCCTAAGTGAAGTGTTCTAGAGAGTGAGTATGTTATTACTACAGAGAGAATTCAATACAAATTTTTAATTCGCTGTTTCTCGAAGTTTGAAGTGCTGCTACTGCGAGAAAGGTAGGTCGTTGTATCCTGGGAGACAGGCGCTACAAACCTTGAGCACCCGTGCGGGGCAAATCTATCTTAAAGCTAAAGGATCCAATCCTTGCCTCGACCATTTATTATTTTACTTTGTTTATCTTCTTCTTCTTCTTCTTCTTCTTCTTCTTCTTCTTCTTCTTCTCTTTCTTTTCTCTCTTATTCGGTTTTGAATCTGTGATGAGATTGGAAGTAACATAACGATCCATTTTTTCAACAAATAAACCCTACTGCATAAGGGATTTAATGCTCTGATGCTTGAGGCCGATTCAACAATGAAAAATTTGTTGATAATGGAGCGAATAAATCCATTGAAGGTAGAGTCGATTTTTCCACTTTCTCTCTTTAACATAATCTTTTAAGTCCTAATAAATTTTTTTTAATCATTAATAGGTTGAAAAATAGTTTAAAAAAATAAAAAGAAAAGCCACCCCAATAAAAGTATTTTATATTAAATTGATAAAAATTAAACAAATTTAGGCCACATCTTATAAAAAACTTAAGTGTCCATAACAACACTAAAAAAAAGGGTATTGTTAAAGGGGTTCCCTAAAATGTTAGGGGGGTGGACAAGTTAAATAGGCTTTTAACCCAAAATCACCGTTCCAATATTTTTCTTCTTTTTACTAAGGGGGTGGTGAGGGTGTAAATTAAACTACCACCTTCAACTCTTCACTCTTCAACACGTTCTCTATTTCTCCAATAAAAAACTACTTTCTCTCTCTAAAACCTCTCTTAAATTATTCGACCACCAAGGATCGAAGATCGTTATTGGCTTGAAACTCTATGAAAGATGAAGAAGTTCAAGAAGGAATACCATTAATGGAGGAAGATGAATTGAAGCAAAGATCACCATTAATGGAGTCCCAAAAACCTAAATATTCCTTTTCGGATGGTTTGGGTTTCTCAAATCCAATGAAAATCTCTCAATCAAATAGTAATGAGGTAATACAACTGATTCATATTCTCTTTTTTTTTTCGTTTCAAACGTTTTTTATTGAGATCAAAATTTTAAGTTTTCGTACTTAATCCATTTGAGCAGGATCGAGTTTTTAGGAAAAATTCAACCACCACTGGTTAAGTTTTACATACAAACTCAACCACCACTGGTTGAGTTTTACATACAAACTCAACCATTAGTGGTCGAATTTTTCTTTAAAACTCAACCATCAGTGGTCGAAGTTGACAGAGAAATTCTTCTCTGGTCCGGTCGAAAATTGATGAAGACGACGAGTTATATCAAAAATTTTAAAAAATCGACCCAAATCACATCTACAAAGCCTAAAATCTGTCTATTTACTTAAAAAACCTCATAGAACAACTGAAACATATAAATTTAGGGATGTCATCGACTCGACTAATTTGGACTTGGAAGAGGATGTCATCGACTCGACTGTTTTGGACTTGGAAGTGGAAAGAAAAGTTTAGGATTTTGGGTTAGGTTTGGGTTGGGTGGAAAAATATCAAATCAATTTTTGATAACCATCCCCCTAGTAAAACTATGTCCATCCCCCCAACCATTTTGAAGTATTTAGTCCACCCCCATATCCTGTCCACCCCCCTAACATTTTAGAGAACCCCTTTAACATCACCCAAAAAAAATAAAAACAAGAAAAAAACCAAAAAAAGGAAAAAAGCTAGATAGGATGCAGAACCACTAGCGTACGTATAGTCGATTTTGGTTTTTGGTACTATGATATCTGAACTGGCACTGAACTGGTTAAAGCCCGGACCAGTTCACAGGTAGTTTTTATTTTTTATTTTAATTTTATACTATTTTTAATATTTCTTATATTCCAAGAATTAAATATTAAAAAAGACCTAAAATGGATTGGAAGTTGGAACCGATTGATACTAATTATCCGCCTTGTGGTGCCACACACTAGAGAGGAATGGGAAAAGGGCCAAACGGCTTTTTGGGTGGGGGAGAGCTGGACCGCTCATAGTGTATGCGTCCCGTCCCTCTAATTTTAATTATTATTTTTTAAAAAAAGAACTTTTTAAAGATATTGATTACATCTAGTGGCATTATTTGTGAACGGGATCGTATGGAATTGATCTAAGGACTATATTTTTTTTGACGATGATCTCCTTAATATCTAGATCAAATCAGATTATATATCGTCACCAATGAGAACACTTAATACCTGTATTATTTTTACACTTAACCAGTGTTGTGAAGAGATTAACCAAATAAGGCACTGTATAATTTGTCAACTCAGAGGGGGTAAAGTGAGTTTGTCGATGGACAAGAGGGTGTGTGTGTGGGAGGCAGCGCACATAACACGTTTGGACAACTAATCCACGTGTGAAGAGATGGACAACCAACTCACATAAATAGGTTGATTTGGTTAGCGAGTAAATGGCTACAGTAGTGTTGTTTGGACCGACGGTTTTACAAAAGAGATGCCCGACGCTTATGTGGCATGGTCGATCCCACTGCCGCATAAATTGAAAACCCTCTCAAAATATTTTTGAGAGGAAAAAAGTGGTGGGTCCTAGCCTGCTACATAAACTTATGGCATGGGTTTTGTAAAATGGTCCGTCTAAAAATTATTTTTGTAATGGCTATATCTATTGTTGGACCAATGTGGTCTGTGAAGTTGAATTATTAGATATACAATGGTGCATCGCTCTTAACAGTTAACAGTATGAATTTTTACTTTTTAGATTGTTCAACACCCATTGATAGGCCTAATTTGTTAGTCCATCTTATATTCTCGAGATATGTATTCCAAACAAATTTCAAGGAGCATCATATATCAACGGTGTAAAGGATGGCGCGCATTCATCGCCGCAGGCGAATTGCAATTGCAGCATAGAGTATAGACCTTTAATTCCTGCTGGGATGTGTGTCATGTGCACGACACAAGCGGAAGGAATATTTGATGGGAGGGGTTGAAAATGAGACCTGCTGTGAAGTTCATATATTCTTCTGTACGTCTTAAAGTATGAACTTCTTGTAGTCTACTGTTGTATTGTTTTGTATTAAAAGTTGGATTTTCTTGTACTCTTCTTTCAAAGCTAATTAAAACCATAGCTCCAAGTCTCAATACATTTGACTTTAATAAAGAAAACCCCTCTTTTATATATTGTAATTAAGAGGAGGGATCTTTTGTCTACAAAGCCGTAGTGTGAAGATGTTCTTTTTACCATGTAAATCATGGTATTTAAAAATCAGCCCCTTTCAAAACCTCCAACCTTCTTAAATCATTCCTTAAAAATCGATAAATTTAAAGTATTTTTTATACTATTAATTTTTAAGTTAGGTTGATTTTTAATAAGGATGATCTACATGTTGAGAAAACATCCTCATTGAAAATCAACCCATAAATTATCTTCATGTAGACCCCATGGCTCAGGTAATTCTGGGGTCACAAGACCTTGGGTCATTCTGTCCCTTGTAATAATTTGTATTGATCATCTCGAATTTCCAAATATAAATTAATGAGAAGGCCATTGTGTGACCCTAGGTCTTTGTGACTCTAATGTGACTTGCACTATAAAGATGGCAAGGTCTAATTTTTTATGAGGATGTTTTACTCACCATATAACTCATCATATTAATAGCCCATTTTAAGATCTATGGCCTCTTCAAATCAGCTCTTAGAAATACTTTTAATTTTTATAATTCCTTTGTACTAATAATTTTCAATCACTTGATAATAGGGTGACAAGTTTTTAAATTAAAAAAAGACCTACGTACATGGCAAAGAAAAAATCTTCATTAAAAATTAGCATTTAAATTATTTTCATATAAGTCTCAAACTCTAGGGCACGGAACCTACGGTTATTCGATCCCTTTTCTAAATTAATTGGAGAGAAATAACCTGAGATGTTAAGGTCAGTATTTGACGAGTATTCTTTCTATAAAAAAAAGTATTTGACAAGTATTCTTGCCTCTTTGTAGAAGAAACGACCGTTTCAAAAGACCAGATGTATTTTTGTCATTTTGGAATTTGTTCTATTCTCTATAGAATCTAGTAGATAAATCTAGTCATCAACTATGTTGTTTCCTTCTCTTTTAACTTAGCCTTGCCGACTAAGTTTTCTTTTCAGGCTTCTCATGAGATTGAAGTTATTTTCGACACAATGATCCCATTTTGTGTTTGGTTACAGTGTAGATAGAGCTGTGTCCTTGTTGAGAATAAAGTGTAGAGAGATACAGTACTGACAACATATTTAGCTGAAGAAAAAGGAAAAGAAAGTGGAGTCTAATGGGCTTGGGTAATTAATTAAGCTCAGTATAAAGGGTGTAACCTAGTGTCACGGGCGGATCGGTCGACCGGCAAACACACGCGGTCACGCAGCGGAAATTCATATTACCGACTACCCGTGCGGCACTACAGACTCCCTCCTAGTCCATAGTCAGCCTCACAAACCATCTCGGTTCGTCTCAAGACCTTCTGGTCATCTTGCACCAAATATGCACAGCGGAATAACCAACACGAGCCACGCTCATATGCCGGCCTACGAGTCACTTCATCGTGTCCTATGACACTCGTCCAACAGGTAGGATTCACTGTCTCCACAGTACCGGGAAGGTAACCGTGAATAGCCGTCCACCTGGCCAAGCCGACATTACTCGGACTGCCCATACAGTCATAAGCTTCACCTGTCAAGAAGCATTGAGGCTCCAACCAAGCATACGCATATGCGAGGTCCATCCTGGCTACAAGGTTCCCGTATAGCAACATGAGAACGCTAGCCTGCAACTACTAGCATCCAATGATCCAGGCATAGTTCGCCCCTTACTATGCCACACCGTGCTACACCACCCCGGATAGCCCAACACAAAGCATGCTAAGCATATCCATAAGCACACCAAGATATGCATCTCGGATAGCTCGATCCTTCCAAAGAAGCTTCAGGCCAAGCGTACTGTCGACTCGATGTCTAGCACGCATAGGAACCTAAGGCATTCTAGGAATGCCGCTGTACCACCTCCTGCACGTACAGTCCTAAGCCGTCTCCTACGACTAAGGAAACCAACGCATAGCCCTCTAGCTAAGCATGGCCCGGCCCACGGGTTGCTCCGTGGAATACCCAATTAAGCTACACCCGAAGGTGCAGCAGGGAGGTCGGGGACCCCTCCCTATAGTAGACTTATTTACCTTTTCGCCACCGCCAAAAGGAAACATCAAATCATGAGACCAATCATACTCTTTTTCGGCCCATGAAATGAATATACACTTCGCCGCTTCTCCAAGCATTGAAGCTTCGCCAAGCCCTCCGGCTCGCCCCCGAATATTCACAACACAGCACCTCCGTGCCGTGAAGCTTCACCTCGCCCTCTAGCTCGGTCATGCATATGCAACTAGCCCACCGGCATAGTCATGCATATTCACGCGCGCGCACCTCTGTGCCACGCATATTCATCCAGCCCTCCGGCTGTGTCACGGTGTACGCATAGCCAAACAAACGTACCGTGACATTCTCCCCCACTCGCTCGGTCGAATGCCCTCATCGACTAAACTCATGGTACACCTCCAGACTTCGTACCAATGCTCCGGTCTCTAATCAAGTACTCTCTCTGACTTGACGCCTTGTGCCTCATGCTGCCCCTGACCTCTGTCATATCGGAACAACTACACTTCGCCCAACACTCTTGCTGAACTCGGCTCCGGCAACAATGTACTCTCATCTGCTCAACGACACCTCCGTGTCACCAACGGCTACTCTTAGCCTGATACTGTCTCGCAAGACAGGACTCGCAAGTCACTCCCAAAGCATACTCATGGCTCACTAGCCAAAGACATCCACTGATGTTCAATCTTCTGCATCTGAGCTTCCTCCACTGATTCAGCTCACGTGTACTTAGTCCTCCCACTAAGCTACACCAACGTGTACTCGGCCCGCTCACCAAGCTACACCACAACGTGTACTTGATCCCCCCATCAAGCTACACTTCCACGCATCCTCCGATGCTAAACGGCCCAACGACTCTTCGCTGCCGCATATGTGCCACTCTTGACACTCACTCATCACAGGCTCCCCCACTCTGGTTCACCTGACCTCTTGAGTCTTCAACGCTCACCTTGAGCTACAAACTCGAGTGCTGCCCACTCAAGCATCACCATAGCTTCCACAAGCTCCATGCAACTCTAGCACCTCACCATCCACTGGCTTCGCCCTGAGTTAGCATCTCGATCACAATGCAGCGCTCACCTCGGCTACAAAGGATCTTGCCATGTGCATCGCAGTGCAAGCACCGCAACACAACTCATGCGCTCTCCCCTCTCCGGAAAGCTCCACCACATGCACCTCTGTGCATATACTGACCACTCAACCCGCTTGATGGTCATCACATTCAGCACCTTGCTGTGTTCCAGTACCTCGGTCTCACCTTCACTGCGAACATCCTCATCTGGTTCCACTGAACCGGTATATGTGCATCCCCTCTGGACTTGCACCCCATTGGCCTCTGCCAAGCTCTCAAGCTTCAAGTGTACTCCAGTACCTGAGCAACCATGCCTTCACCCCGAGTACTAGTCATTCCTGAACTCATGCGACTCTTCCCTGAAGATCGCCTGCCAATGCGCCACTGCGCCAACACTGCCCCTCTGGACATATACCTTCCTCTGAAGGATCACCGTTGCACCCCTGTGCTTGTCCCTCCTCTGAAGGATCACTACGCGCCACTGCGCCACAACTGCACCCTCCGTGCATGTACCTTCCACTGAAGGATTTCTCACTCTGCACCTCTGTGCTGGCCTTCCTCTGAAGAGCCACTCATGCGCCACCGCGCCACAACGCACCTCACTGTGCTGTTTCATAAGGATGTGCTGTCTCCGATGCCACTTCTCTTGAGCATGGTAGTCTCCTCTGAGAACTACATGGTACCGCACCACTGACCACTGTCAACATACTCTTGGGTCTGCCCCCTTCACTTGGAGCCATCAAGACACGCACTGATCATTGATAGATTTGGATTTTCTCCGGGTCGTGTTCCTCTGAACACCCATCTTTGCAAATACTGCTCTTGAGCATACACCCCTTCACAGTAACTGCTATTCATCTCATCCAGACTCACCATCTCTGAATGTACCGAAGCTCGGATATGGTCTTCGCAACGGTTCTGCATAGCTCATAGTGTCGCACCGAGTGAGCTACACGATATCACCCCCGTGATCTGAACTCTATCAGACTTCACGTTCCAATGCACTGTAAGCTTAGATGTGATCTCCACCTACAGATCTTGTAGTACGCATCGACATATAGCAAAGCCTCAGCCAACACGGTTTACCCACAATCAAGCTCCACGCGAATCTGTCTCTACAGAATCCACGTCTCAAATGTACTACAAACTTTGATGCCATCTCCGTCCATAGCATACGTAGTCAGTGACCTCGGGCCGACTGAACTACTACCCAAAGCATACGTGCTCCTGAATATTCACCCGAACTCAGAGGCACCTACATCCAGTAACACTCTTGCAACTGGCACCACTGATCTAGCATCAACTGTCCCATATACTGAGTCACATCCCCTACTCCAACACCACTGTGTCTTCCACATAGAGCAATGAACCCATCCAAGCATACTCAGCTGATACTACCTTTGATCAAGCATCAGAGATTCATATGCAACACCACGTTGCCTTATCAACACACTCTGACGCAAGCTCCGTCGGAACAGAGACATCGAATATGCCAATCCAACACTAACACCATGCCTGAATATCCCGCATATTCATAACGGCTTCTGCTTGTCTTCAAGGCATCTCTGTACACAGCTCTGCACCCAACACCATGGATCAGAGAACTAATGTAGCTACACCAAGTAGCACCATACGCCAAGCTCTGTCCATCTCATCTCGGACAAGAAGCTACCATCATATGTATATGCAACGGAAGCAAAGCTCTGTCCGTCTCTTGGACCAGAGAATGTATATTCACCAACATTCCAGCTCTGAGTCCTCCGCTGCCTTTGGCTCATCGAATATGCATCTCTAGCATAAGCCAACTTCGTGGAATCAGACGTTGTATATTCAACATCGAGCAACTTCTGCTCTGACACCAACTCATGGGATCAGAGAATGTATATGCGCCATCATTTGCGCTCTGATACCAAATCATGGGATCAGAGAATGAATATGTCTTGCCATTTTGGCTCTGATACCAAATGTCACGGGCGGATCGGTCGACCGGCAAACACACGCGGTCACGCAGCGGAAATTCATATTACCGACTACCCGTGCGGCACTACAGACTCCCTCCTAGTCCATAGTCAGCCTCACAAACCATCTCGGTTCGTCTCAAGACCTTCTGGTCATCTTGCACCAAATATGCACAGCGGAATAACCAACACGAGCCACGCTCATATGCCGGCCTACGAGTCACTTCATCGTGTCCTATGACACTCGTCCAACAGGTAGGATTCACTGTCTCCACAGTACCGGGAAGGTAACCGTGAATAGCCGTCCACCTGGCCAAGCCGACATTACTCGGACTGCCCATACAGTCATAAGCTTCACCTGTCAAGAAGCATAGAGGCTCCAACCAAGCATACGCATATGCGAGGTCCATCCTGGCTACAAGGTTCCCGTATAGCAACATGAGAACGCTAGCCTGCAACTACTAGCATCCAATGATCCAGGCATAGTTCGCCCCTTACTATGCCACACCGTGCTACACCACCCCGGATAGCCCAACACAAAGCATGCTAAGCATATCCATAAGCACACCAAGATATGCATCTCGGATAGCTCGATCCTTCCAAAGAAGCTTCAGGCCAAGCGTACTGTCGACTCGATGTCTAGCACGCATAGGAACCTAAGGCATTCTAGGAATGCCGCTGTACCACCTCCTGCACGTACAGTCCTAAGCCGTCTCCTACGACTAAGGAAACCAACGCATAGCCCTCTAGCTAAGCATGGCCCGGCCCACGGGTTGCTCCGTGGAATACCCAATTAAGCTACACCCGAAGGTGCAGCAGGGAGGTCGGGGACCCCTCCCTATAGTAGCTAAATTTACCTTTTTGCCACTATCTAAAGGAAACATCAAATCATGAGACCAATCATACTCTTTTTCGGCCCATGAAATGAATATTCACTTCGCTGCTTCTCCAAGCATTGAAGCTTCGCCAAGCCCTCCGGCTCGCCCCCGAATATACACAACAAAGCACCTCAGAGCAATGAAGCTTCACCTCGCCCTCTAGCTCGGTCTCGCATATGCAACTAGCCCACCGGCATAGTCATGCATATTCACACGCGCGCACCTCTGTGCCACGCATATTCATCCAGCCCTCCGGCTGTGTCACGGTGTACGCATAGCCAAACAAACGTACCGTGACACTAGGCATCCCCAGTCCCGATGGACTAAGCGAACATCAACTTGAGCTTGGGTTCTAAGTTAATTTCAAAAACTCAGGTTCAAGCTGGATCTTTTCCAGAAAAGTGAACACGATTTGAGATCTTTAGTATCAGTTTTCTCTAGTGATGGGGTGAACTGCATCTAAACAGGGGATGATTTATACTTTTATAGGGTAGGTTTTATTTTTTTATTCTTGTTTTTTAATGGTCCCCAAATCACCAACTAAAAGTTTTTTTTTTTTTCTTGTGACTCTCTCAATCTCTATTATTATAAAACCCTTAATGAATTCAAAGAATAAAATAAATAAATATATAAATGGCAACGGATCAATTTGACAGTTCTCAACCACTTTGATAACACGAAAAATTTTAAGAAAAAATTATTATGAGAATCTAAAAAAGTGGAATGAACTAATGATTTATCTACCCTTCGATCAAATTAAATCATGTTGAAGCTATTATGCCAATTAGTATTATTTTATTTTTTTTATTGTAGCTATAACTTTGTACATCACTAATTATGATGAAATTTTATATTTAAAACAGTACCATGAATGACTTTTTAAATTTTGTTAATCTATCTACTAATTAATCACTAATTAAATTTTTACCATATCCACATTGCATTGGAGATGCTCTAATTATGGGAGACTACGTACTATGAAACCACCATCACGAGCCCACTATACTACCTAGCAAGAATTTGGCCTTGAGATAAATCCCATTAGAAAAATTTAAAAGGCACCCCTGAAATGTCATTGGCAGGCCCGTTAGGTTGGATTTGGTCAATTTGGTTTGACTGCACTAGTGGCAATCCCCATTTTGGTCAAACCACTTCATTATATAAAACAGTATTCCCTATTTGATTGAAGACAACATTGGGTCTTTCAATCAATCAAAAGACAATCAATCAATTCCTATTCAAGTATCCCCACGTATCTCGTTACATATTTTGTAATTTTAAAAGTAGTTAATTTGAAATTGGGGGTGCCAACAATAACAAATGAAAATTCAAAGGTGCCTATAACTGGGGCCTGCCAATAAAATTTCAGACGGGCCAATAAAATGGGTCATCCCACGAACAATGGGTTGGTCTTATCTTTATCTCTATCTTTATCTCTATCTCTATGTGTAAGGGTGCTGTTATAAGAGACCCCATTTTAGATAGAGCGCTTGCAAATGGAGATATGTATTTTTAAGGGGATCCCTCTTAAAAAAAATATATGCATATGAAAAAAAATTTAATAAAATTAAAATGGAAGGCCACCAACACCACTATCGCCACCAACACCATTTGTATAATAGAACTGATATTTTTACTCAGGGTTCTGTTTTTAAGTTTTCATAAGCCTTATTGTTGCAGTTCACTTAATGTTGTCTTGATCTAAGGGCTGATATTTTATGTAGATGATCTCCTCATCATTTAGATCAAAATCATTTCTTGGATCATCTCTATATAGCTCCACAAGCTGGTGTGAACATGACCTCATTTTTACACTTTTTGTGGAGATTGCTCATGGACGATCCACGGGCTGATTTTTTGTGGTGATAATCTCCACAACATATAGATCAAAATTAATTAGCCCTAGAATCATCTCTATACATGTGCTTCTATGATACAAATCCAATGTAAAGGACAAATTTAGTGTAAGAAACACATACAATTCACATACACATTCATCTTTGTATTAGCAAAAATACTATTGTTACCGAAACCTCTTGTCAATTCTTACTGAATTCAAAATCTATAGCGAATTGCTAATCGTGGGGTCCTCCTTGTATTGTTGGATCTGTTGGAAAAAATGTAGGAATAGTAATGGAAACTTGAACGGTATAAGAACTCCAAGACACGTAATCGTTGTCTTTCAAATAATATTTCACCCCTATAATTACACCAGGGTATACGAAATATATTTTCAGGATACAATGGAGTCTAACCGTAGGATTTGTGCTTTCGAATGCGCAAGATTCGATCATAACTCAAGAATGCTCTTATTTTGATATCTGATAATGCCAAAATACTCCACCAATGTAGCCTCATCTGTCGACTTCCACTTGGCTGGTATCGATACCAACCTTGTTGGTATCGATACTGCAGTGACACCATCTCGTTTTTGGAAAAAATTAAGACTCCAAGAGCTCCTAGCGACGATGCACATGTGCGAAGTGCAAAGTGCGCCACAAAAGCGCCCTAAATGCCCAATCGCCCTTTCGCACACGCACGTGCGCGTGTGCGTGTGCGGTGGTACTTTGCACCACCTTATCAATTCCAATGAGGACCCAACACTTAAAAGATAAACTTTAATAAGTGTAGTCACTTATAAACCTCAACATTCCATATCTCCCAAGCATGTGGGACTAAACCAAAGAAGAGTTAAAGCAACAAACCCACCCAAAGCTATTTTAGAAATTTTACAACAATCCCCCACCATTTTCAAAATAAATATAAGTTTTGAAAAACTAATATATAATATATATAAGGAGTAGCTGCATCACATAAAGTGATTGCCTACGTGCCCAAATGGGATTAGGCCTACGTAGTTCTTATAACGATAAAGAATATTGAAGAGATCAAACTTTGGCATTATCGCGAAACTCGTATATAAATAATAAGTGTCTTCAGGACTTGAACTTCACTTAGTGCAAACAATTCAAAGCTTTATCCAAGCACTGTGGTGAACAGATCTTGAACCAAGGGCTCTTAAGGATAAGCCGAAACTATCGCACATACTTGTTTCATTAGTAGAGTGTTCTTATTACCCTGCACATTAATGGCCATGCGTATATATCCTGATTTCATAAGTGCTTTAGAGAGTGTCTAATTCTCATAGAAATGGCCTGATTTCTTCACTTATATAGGTAAGTCCAAATAAAGTGATCCTGTGAGTCACTACTTAAAGTTTTGGACTTATTAAGGATATGTATCCATCCTCTATCATACAGGAACCAACACTAGAATTTTAGAATGGGAAAGTTATAATTCTTAGTATTTTCCATAATCACTCCTTGACTTGTTTGTACCCATTGAACCTTGACTTTTTTAAGACATAAGTTGGGTTTCCATCTAGGGTAATTGAATTAATTCTGTAGACATAAATCCCATTCCCTGTAATACCCTGAATTTTTGAGTTCAAATTCGCCTTGAGTCTAACCCAAGAACTAGTATTATGAATTTATCTTAAATTGAATTATCTTTTGTGTAATCATCTTTCCTAATAAGATCTATATATATACATATTTATGTATGGGTTAGATGGGCTAACCCAATAATCTAGGTAATGGACTTAACAATGAAACTATGGGTTAAATGGGCTAAGCCCATCTTTACTTGTTTTGGGTTAAGACAACTCAACATTTTATAGGTTATTATTTATATTTTC